>OZ017738.1:180546948-180709448 GCA_963969285.1 Odontomyia ornata
CTTTTAATAATTGCTGATGTAGTGTCGCAACCAGTTCTTCTTCTTCTTCTTCGTAATACTATAGGTCCTCTTGGGCCTTCGCTTCCTGCATGTAGCGCCTCCAACTATCACGGTTCATGGACCACGTCCTCCAATTTCGAAATCCGAGGAGCAATTTCGAAATCCGAGTCAGACCAGCATTTCTTCGGTTTCCCCACTGGTCTCCGGCCTTCAGTTCTCCCAACGAATACCTTTTCGATTCCGATTCTTGTGTCCAGCCCATTGCAGCTCCGACAGTCTTACAGTCGTTGAGACCTCTGGCTTGCCAAAAATTTCATACAGCTCATGGTTGTATCGAATTCGCCGTTGGTCACGTCAATCAAAGGCGTTCGATATATTTGCGGATGCTTGGATTAGGTTCCATGTTCCACATCCATAAAATAACACAGGTTTTATCGCAGATTAGTAAATGCGAGGTCAGATCATCAAATTTAGTAATTGCAAAATAACCATTAACAATATAATCTTCGAAAACTGTAAGATTTAAACGTGTGTTTAGAGTCTTATCTTCTTGTTATTAATTCCCTACTAATTTTGCATGAAGCAAATATTTGTTACCCTATTTGTGTCTGCGGGGGCAAGTTAAAATAAGTTGAGTAAGCACGAGAGTGCTCCTACCAGAAGGTCTTTGTAACTCTCCTAGGGTTCGAAACAAGTTTGATAATAGCCTGAATCGATAACTTGAATTATTCATCGAATACTTGGATAAGAAATCGTTCCAATTTATGCTAAACATGCACCGTTCATTCATAAGCACATTGCAGCCACCATTTTGATCGAGCTTAAATTATTTTTCTGAATGCTCAACCGATTGAACATATTTAAATAAAACACTATTCCTTAAATTTTCATGGAAATTGGAAGAAAATAAAAGTGCCTAGGTCAATTTCACTCGTTTTCTCAAAGTCGACAAGCCCCGAATCATACAGAGTACCCCTGCTAAATTTCGTTAAAATTAAAGTTTACATTTATCTCCTATATAATAAGTTACAAGATACGTGTATGGAATTTACATTTTATGAGACATTTAAACGTACATTGACGCGATATAATGTCAAATAAATCCCTAACATTGTATAAAGTGTTGTAGTTTTATGGAAGACTACATAAAAATCATTGAAAACGAACTAGGTGCTGTTGTAGTCGTGGACAATCTCAAATTGTAATCCTCGCGGACGGTCCAATTGCGTATCAAAGAAAGTATCAAATTGAACATGAACAGTTTATGTACTTTGGGATAAGGCAATATTTAATCTCACACTGCTAATGACAAAAAGTTTGGAAGCACCTGTAAATTTTGTGAAAAATTAGAATAAATCGATAATAGTCGATTTAATCTATTTTTCAGTTCAAAATACAATTATTTTGAATTGTTCTACTGCATTTTGAATAATTGTTGCGGTCTTTATTCAAGGATATTGATGAAAATCACAAAACCAATAAAAATCATAATAACTTAATGTCACTTTGTTTGATTTGCTGAGCACCCTGCAATAATTTTTCTCGCGTCAAAGTTTATTGCAGGTTGACATTACCAGCTGTCGTCTCCATTAAAAATAGTCGTTCATTAGTTGTACTCTGTGAAATTGATATTTTTTGATTTTCTGGTTGTTTAACGTGTGCTTTGTAAAGATATCGGTAATTTCTTTTATTTTGTGATTAAAATGGGAAAAGGAAAACAATTAACAAATGAAACACGATCGGGTATTATTATTTTAAAAAGTGAAGGATACTCCGAAAGAGGAATTGCAAAAAAACCTAATATATCGCCTAAGGGAGTTCATCACACCCTTTCGAAACATCGAGAGACTGGCAGTTTGCTGGATGGAAAACGGAGCGGTCGGCCAAGAAGTACTTCTGCAGTGGAAGATAGATTTATAACAACCACTTCCAAACGTAATCGTCGACTTACAGCACCCGATATCCCCCGGGAGTTGAATAAAACGCGATTCAAAGATGTTTCAATTTCTACACTAAAGAACCGTCTTGCATCTGCTGGTCTGCGTGGTTGTGTAGCGGTAAAAAAACCATTATTATGGACAATACACAAGAAAAAACGACTGGAATGGGCAAAGCAGTATCAACATTGGACAGTAGAACAGTGGAAAAGTGTTCTATGGACAGATGAGTCCTAATTTGAAATTTTTGGCTCTAATCGACGAGTGTTTGTCCGCCGCAGGCCCCATGAACGAGTATCTGAAAGTTGCTTGGTATCATCGGTAAAACACGGCGCTGGTAACGTTTTGGTCTGGGGTTGTTTTGCTGGAACAGCTGTCGGAGATCCTATCAAAATTGACGGAATTATGAGAAAGGAGCAGTATTTGCGAATCTTAAATGATTATGCTTTACCTTCAGGGACACGCACTGTGGGTGAATCATTTGTGTTCCAACAAGATAATGACCCGAAACACGCAGCTAGGATATGCAAAGCCTTTTTAGAGGAACAAGAAATGAATGGTTTTCTTGAACTGATGGTGTGGCCCCCACAATCACCTGATCTATCGCCAATAGAAAAATTATGGGATGAGTTGGACCGGAAAGCTAAAGAACGTTTGCCGCAGAGTACTAATCAGCTGTGGCAATATCTGCAGGAAGCTTGGGAACAAATTGACGCCGAATATTTAAATAAATTACTAGCAAGAATGCCTAGCATCTGCCAAGCTGTTATTAAGGCAAAGGGTAGTCACATCGATGAAAATCAATTATATATTATGTTAGTGTTTGCTAAAGAAGGATTTTGTTTTTTTTAAAGTTTGGTTTATGATTTAATTAAAAACATAATCGTCACTGTTAAAATAATTCTCTGTCTTTAATTATTTTTCAAATACCAATGTTATTTCAAGTGCTTCCAAACTTTTTGTCGGTAGTGTAGGTAAGGTTTTCATTCAAGGAATGAAACTGTGAAAGATTAAGCAAAGGACGGTGGAAACATTCAAACGCGACTGAATTTAACACAGCACTTTTCCACGGCAATTTTGGGCTGGATGAAAACACTTGGGTTCTGTTTTTTCATACGGTAATCTTGATTTTTCGAACGGGTTTTTCATCACACAGCCATATTAACTAAAAACTTAGTCCGTTTAACGCTACAAACATAATCCATCGAGCAATTATCACCAATGGAACGTTAAAAATTAAAAATTTGTATGGAAACTCTTTTGTTTCACTTAAATCACAAGCGTTTGTGGAAGATGACACCACGAATCTTTTTTGACGACTGCAAAGACGCACTTTCACCTTTTCCGCCTCGAACACTCCGTTTTTTTTTTTTGTTTTGTTGTTATCACTAGTGATCCTTCCCGGTCAACGGACAAGCAACAACCCCCTAATCAGTCTCTTGTTGCTAGTTGGATTTAATACGATGCACCTCCAAAACTGCCCAGCGACAGGTCTCACTCAAAAACCGGACGGATGAGTCTGCTGTTTGCATTTCTGTTGCACGATTCTTATGCTCCATTGCAACTATATGCGATTGTGTAGTATTTAATTATGTACACATGTTAAAATAAGCCAAAATTTTTCGCAATAAGAAAATTGCATATAATTTGCAAGAACAAAACGAGTAGCTTTAACAAGCAATGAGAAGTACAGTAGCTTTATCGTAAGAATTCTGGATGCTGTAAAAAAATGCAACGTTTATTCTTTATATAGTTATTATCTTTAAACTTGGCATGTCCCATGTTTGATTTATAATTTCTGAGTTGAATACTCCTTTTTTCATAAATTTTTTTTAGACTGGGTTCCATTTCATACCGGGATTTTAGTTAGTTCGGATTCCATTTTCATTCTCATCGGATGAATAGTTTCCTTTAATTTTTATTGATACACACGATTTTATTTTTATTTAGTTTCTATAAAAAAATTTACAAATTTACGTATTTCAATGTACATTATTAATGGTCCGCGTGGTGTCGTGGTTAGAAAATTCACCCCGTAAGCCGAAGGTCACTGGTTCGAGTCTCGTTTGCGGCAACGAGATTTGTAACGAATGATTTTTCGGACGGGAATATAAGTCCGCTTAGTTATGATATGTACTGGTTTAAAATCAAAACGTATCGGAGTTGAGTGGACGGACACATGGCAAAAGCGTGGTACTGACTATATCCCCTTCCTGAGTGCCAAAACATTCAATCAAGATAAGAAGATACTCTAGATATCTCCAAGCGCAGGCCCAAAAGGGTTTGTAGGGCCAAAGCAAAAAAAGTACATTATTGCAACATTTTTCTCGTTTTTGTTGACTTTTACTAAGACACGGCTTAAAAAGTATCCTTTTAATGTTTGCTGTAAAAAGTTTTTCTGTTTTTCTCTCATCTTGTATTCAGAGTTTATTCTTTCCAAGTTTACGATTGAAGTTACACTCTACTTCAATCAATCTCAATTCTTTTCTGTTTTGTCGATATTCGGCAATGTTTTCTGTTGCTTCACGACTTGCGACTTGACAATTGTCGAAAAATTTATGT
The DNA here is from genome assembly GCA_963969285.1 of Odontomyia ornata. Lineage (NCBI taxonomy): Eukaryota > Metazoa > Arthropoda > Insecta > Diptera > Stratiomyidae > Odontomyia > Odontomyia ornata. The sequence goes on from OZ017738.1 coordinate 180,551,448, forward strand.
TTTTTTTATACGTGTCTCGAGCAGTTCGCCAGTACTAACTATGTATGTAAAGTCGAATGTCTACGTCAATAAACCAGAAACAATTGAGCACAAAGTCAAAGTCAAAAGCGCTTTATTTAATTCTAATCGTTATAAATTTTAAAAGAATATAAAGCATATTCCAAACAATAACAATCAAAAACTTAATGGCCCAAATGGCTCTCTAAATTTATAGGTTATCATTAACACATTTCATCAAAAAAAAACTATAGCAAATTCAATTAATTCAGATTATTACATATTTTCAGAATTCAATTGGCAAAAGGAGACAAAACCAACCAACACTATCCTAAAGTTATTTATAATTTAAACACAACAGTGAAACTTCGATCCTACACCTAATATGTTGTAACTTATTTATAATAAAATACAATCAAAAACTTTATCTTATACTAAAAAAATTCTGTAACAATGTTCCTAACCTAAGTGTTTAATCTTATCTCGAACGGAATATAGTAAACATTACATATACCTAACCTATACCTAATTTTTAACAAAAATAAACAACAACACTAAATGTAGCAATAGTGAGCTGAAACTCAAAAAGACGAAATAACGAAAAACACCAGAACTGAAAAATAAATACGAATAATTTAGACATTGTCATTCAGCCACCAATACCTGGATTGCGCCGTCTCAACTCGATCAGCTTCAACGAATCTAGCAAATGAGTATCTCCATTGAAATCGTTGGTCTCGTGAACTCAAATTAGGAGGATATTTTATCTTCTTATCGGTGGCCCGTCGATATATGTGATATATGACTGGGACAGAACCAAAAACATATCGATTCATGTCCAAATACACGAATGCTTTTGGAGGAATGAAGCCAGTAGCGAGGCAAGTCGCAATATACCCGTCTGTAGGGTAGAACGGCTGTGAAATCCAAGGGTTTTCACTCACAGTCACAGATCTTGCGATATGTTTCCGAAGAAGTTTCAATATGAAGATATCGACCCTCGTCACTTCAGCAGTTTGATAAATTCTTCTATTCGATATATAATGTTTCCAATCCGTCTCAGGCTTTCTGTACAAACCAGTACATGCACGAAGATATTTCCTTTCGAAAACTCTTAATTTTTCCGTAGTACTAGCAGTACTAGATCTGACATCCATATGTCAAAACTGATCTAACCAGGGTCTTGTAACAGAAAATTTTGATCTTTTGATCAATGTTTTTGAAACAAAAGAGTTTTCGTAGGGCCATGACTACTTTAAGTGCCTTACTGAGCATGATTTTCACATGTTCAGTATAGTACAGATACTGATCGACATAAACACCGAGGTATCGAACACAGAATTTATGTGGAAACCGTTCTAGACTACCCTCGCCAGCCATGATGTGGAAATCTTTCCAATTACGTTTCAGGTCTTGACTGACCCCCTGCAGCGTTGTCTGAAACAAGATTGTTTCACACTTTTGCGCATTGATTTTCATTCGCCAATTGTCAGTGTACAGCTGCACATCATTGAACATTTTTTGGAGATTGCTCTGAACTATTCTAGCTTTTGGGTCTGCCGTATAGATGATCAGATCATCAGCAAACGCTATCAATGATTGCGTTGGCGAGACGTTAAAATCAAAGCCGCTCAATAGCTTGCGAATGAAGATTGAGAAGAGCAGAGGTGCAGTAACTGTTCCCTGCTGTAGACCATTCAAGACCTTGAACTCGCGCATTGTTGTCAGATTTCCATCAGTTACAACAAACGATTTCCCGTATAACATATTACACATCATGGCGACAAGGTGTCTGGGGAACTTTTCCTGAAGGAGTTTAAAAACTAGTCCATCTAACCACACCGTATCGAAGGCTTTCTCCATATCAATGAGACATGCCCCAACGCATTGTCTATCATTTAGTTTCCAACAGATGTCTGAGGTTACTTTCGTTATTGCATGTGTTTAGGATTCAACAGCAACTTCCACAGTCGACTATTCACCCACTCCCATCACGAATGGCCACACAGTCATCAACGCGTCGTTAGCATCAACATCATCATCATGACACGACAACAAACCCCAATGCAATTAACAATCCAAACACAGCAACTGGTCTTTGCATAATTTATCGAGTAATCTGCGCTGGCGAGCAAGTGCTGACGGAGCAGGGAGTTCGTGAGCGATCGGTGAGGACGACAGTCAAGTGATCATCAAAGGCGTAGAGATAATTATAGTTGAAGTTTGGTCGAAATAATTAATGATTAAATACTGTGTCGTGCGTGACAAAAAATAAGTCTTTGCTCTTATCTTGTCAATTTTCAAATTGGAATTCAAGTGCAAAACTTCGTTTGCCGTATCCATCATCATACAAACAGCATTTGTGGTCGAATGCCTGGCACGAAAGCCGAATTGGCAATTCGGCATCAACTCATATTCCTCAATGTGGGCGTTTAATGCTCTGTTGAGTATCACTTCAAACACCTTGCTGATGTTAGGCAGCAAGCTGATTGGGTGATAGCTTTTCGTGCACAAAGATTCTTTTCCTTTCTTCAAGATCGGAAATACCTTAGCCTTTTCCCACTCATTTGGGAAATATGAATTGCTCAACATGTTGTTGAACAATATGCAATAGTTCCTAATAGCAACCTCCGGCAAATGTCGGAGAACTACATTTGCAAAACCATCAGTACCACATGATTTCCTGTTGTTTATCCTGCGCAGTATGAAACACAAGTCTTCATAGCTGACAAAATAATCAATAAGATTCAAGCTCGGTATGAGGTCAGATATTAATGTTTCATTGAAATGAAGAATTGATTGGCCGTTCAGGCTTGATTTGAAGTCGGAAACTTTTGCTTCAACGATCTCTGAACCTACTTCATTCCCTCCCTCAGGGTTTGGCAGATGAACCAGTTCAAAATGTGTTCCAATCAGGGCAAGTTTATCCAATCCTTCACAAATGATCCTGTTTCCATTCTATCCGAAGCCGTACTATCAATTTCGATACCAGCCCTATCGCGAAGATTTATCTCATCACTAGTGACTTCAAGATTCGATACCTTCACTCGAGACTTCTTGCAGAATATGCTATTCACTTTCGCGAATACGCCGTCTGGGTCCTGTGGGCTAATGCCCTTCAATTTTTCCGCCCATTGATTGCTGACCTCACTCCTGAAGTATGACCGGATTAAGTTCCGGACATTCTTCAGGTGTTATTTCAACAAAGCCAACGAGGGATGGTTGTAGTCCAAAAATCGTCGATAAATATTGTTGACGCGTGTGAGAAGAAGGCTTTTCAATCTTCTTCCATATTGTTTTGATGTTTAATCTTGGGAACTACTTTCTCAATCGTTTCCAACGTCAGCTTCTCTAACTTCGACAAATAGACATCTATTTCATCGTTAGTTAGATTCTTGTCATTAGGAACCATTGAGCAAGAGTTGCCACCATCAGAAGGGGGACATTGCTTCTGGTACTCCCGATTAAACTTCTTTTGAAACTTTCCCCAGTCTGTTTTTTTGAAATTCAACCGATGATTTTCATGTTGAACTGGAATGAGGAAGAAATCATCCCTGTGATGATTGATTTCCATTACGATTGCGTTATGGTCGCTATCGTAAGGAAGCACCTGCAGTTTCCGTGGAGGACTATTAAAGCTGAATTCAAGTCTTGCGTCAGCAATGCAAAGGTCCAATTATGAATTTGTCCTAGGGTATGTTGGGAACTCCGACCCATATAGAGTGCACATGTATTCAATTTGGTTCTCTGTTGTCCACGATTTCAGGAAAACACCTCTTTGATTATTGGTGGCGTTCAGCCATGATGTATGCTTGGCGTTCAGGTCACCAGCAAGAATATAATAAGTATGCAGCCTGTTCAATTCGAGTATTTCAAACAAGGAGTTGAGCTCCTCCTAGAGCTTGAGAACAGTTCCACCAGTTGCATAGGCAGAGATAACGAAGAGGTTATTCCCACCTGGCAGTGAGATTTTGATAACGGACACTTCAAGAGATTCAAAGCTTTTGAATTCGACTTTTTCAATATTTTGGAAACAATAGGGTCTTCGAACCAATATCCCGGTGCCACCTCCCCCATCACCTGTTACCCTATCGTTTCTTACGAACTCAAAATCCTTGAATCTCATGAAGTGCCATGAACTGAGGTGGGTTTCGGTGAGAAGCACGATGTCAGGCTTTTGTCTGGCAATGAATTCAAGGAGACAATCACGCCGATGTAAAGTAACAATGGAGTTGACGTTGATCGAGATGAGACGAATCCTATCCATGGGAATGTGGCTGGATGACAACTTATTTTGAGGCATTTGAAAGCCCTAAACGCTGAAAAACAATGTTAATTTTCGAATCTTATTTATCGATTCTCTCCGATAAGGAATTCAGTTGCTAATAAATTTTAAGAAGCAGCTCATTATTGCCATTTACATTATGTATTTTATTTACATTGTCTGCTGGTCCTCTCGCAGCAAGTGCAAATGACACCCCGGGCTTGACGAAGTTGGTAGGTATCACACTGCGGTGTGCTTGGCTTTGTTTCGGAGTGACTTTAATCTTTGCATCTTGATACCGGGGGCTTCCTCGATATGATGCGTGATGACCAAAGGCACCGCAGTTCACACAATATAGTTTTTCTTTTGGCTCCGCCTGAGCCAATTTGCACTCGCCGGGAGCATGAATGTCTTTGCATTTAACACACCTATATTTCATGGCGCAACTGGCAGCCGAGTGCCCGAATCTTTGACACCTGTAGCACTGGTTGATCTCACTTTTCTGGAGGCGTTCCCCTCTCACCACGCGGAAGTTCAAGTACCTTATTTTTTGCAGTGCACTTGGACTGCTTTTGCTGGAAATCTGGACTAAATAGTGAGGCAAGTTTTTGCGCTCCACAATCGATCTCCTTGTTGCAAAGTTTTCAACTGAAATAAATTGTATTTCTGGTGCAACTTCTTGGAGCACCTGAAGGAGATCGACTGTGTCCTCACCACAGTCCAGACTTCTTTCGCTTTTCGGGGTGTACGTAAAATGCGGAACATCTCCAAAATTCAAGGCACTTTTTGTTGCCTGGAAATCAACCAGCGACTTAGTCCTAATTGTCAATTTATCGGCATTGACTCTTTTTATCTCAAAATCTTTTAGCTTATTTTCGGCTGCCAAAAGCCGAACCATATCTTTGCCTGTTTGCCCAAATACATTGATTGGTGGGACTTTTTCTTTTTTTTTCATTAATCTCAACGGACGGACCAGCAGACAAAACTTTTGGTTTTTTCTCCCGATTTTTGATTTTAAGGTATTCTATGAACTCATTATCTAACTTAGAAGTTTTACCTGGATCCTTTTCAATGCTCATCGTATCTTCAAGTCCAGCTAGCGCTGCATAGTAATTTCTGCAGTCGTTTGCGCCGCCTGCGCTGAGGACATCCTCTTAATCAGCTTCTTCCTGTGGCTTTTTAGTTTTCTTATTTTCAGTTTTTGAACTTGTTTGTTGGCCTTTCTTGGTTTCTTTAGCTTTGTTGAAAGTTAATGTTCCAACAAGTGCTTCTAATAATTTGACTCGAAGCTTGAGCTCTTCATTTTCTTTTTCAATTTTGTCACCTTTCTCTTTATCTTTGATCAGCTGCTCGATTTCGATTACCGAAAGGATTGTCGGTTTTTCTTCTTTATCGTCGTATCTTCTTTTTAGTTTTTTTCGCCCGTCATCGTTGGCGATGGGCAAGAACCTTCTGGTTGATGGCTGAAGCCATTGGGCTCCTCCATCTCGTTGCTTTTGCAGCGAGACTAGAGGGAATATTCTCAGACCGGGACTTCCCTTGAACGTATTTTCACTTTTGATTTTTCTTCAGGAAATGAATTTCAGGTATTCGATAAATGCTCGAATAATTCGACGGTGATGGTTTTCAAATAAGAAAAATTATTTCCAACTTAATTTTGTGAAAAATTAATTAATTTTTAAAATTAATGACAGGAGCGATTAAAAACACGTCTACACGCAATGAGTGCTAGACGTAGAAACAACAATTGAGCGCTTGCAAGCCAACATTCCGTGCGTTACTGTCGAAGTACAGTCTGATTTAATGCGAAAACTGAGTAAGTATTGAACCTCCAGTAACGCCACGTACGCACCAGCCGCGGTGGTCACATGCCCGAAATCATCTTTAAATATGAATGACAAAAAAATATCTTTCAAATAAAGACAATTTCATGAGTATTAAAAACATTTTGTTTGTTTTATATCAATTTAAAGCTCTCCGCCTCTAAAAAAACACCCTATATGTTCAAATGTTTGCACGTTCACATTTGCTCCTACTTGGAAGAAGTGTTCGGCCTTGCCTAAAAACCAACCTAAATTATCATCCATCAAGTGACAAATCCTCAGAGACTTCTAATGCACTCAATAAATCATAAATTCTATACAACCTTCAGTCAACTAATACTATGTCAAATGTGACGCTTCTATCCGCACACATGCATAAATTTACATAATCTACAGCAGATGATCTCCTGGAAAAACAAAGGATTTACATGACACATTCACCTCATCCTCGATTACAAGTCGAATAAATAGAAAGTTGTCTCATATTTTGCAAATCTCTCAACCGCCCGCTCCATCTTTTTGTCCTTTTCCATGCACACCTACCAGTTCTTGCTTTCGCACGTTTTAATCTTTTCAATCGTCTGGATGTGTTTAATTACAAGATACTAGTGAACTTTATGATATGGCAACATGCTTCCTCACATCTCATAAAGCTCAATTTGAACGTCTAATGAGCTATTTGTCAGGATAACGTGCTTGAGCATGAAGGACGTTTTTCAAATAAACTTCTGCAATACGGGCATGTCCGCGGAATGAGTAGTAACTGATATTATCGAGCGTTTGATGTTTTCAAGAGTGTGTCAGCGCTGATGGCTTTAATACAATTAAAATCTTAACACTAAAAGTATATAAACCGTCAAAGATTAGACGAGGAGGGTGTGGGTGGTTGATGATGAATTTGGAATTAAAGTTCTTGAACGAAAGAAGGCTTAATGTATGAGTGGGAGCGGAGGAGTTATTGATTTAATTTCATGTAAATTAGGCTGAAGTGCTCTTCAATAGCAACTTATTTTTATGCAGGTTCGAATCTGTTTCTCCTTGCATTTTATTCAAGATTGTTTTGAGGTATCATTGCACATCCTTCAAACTAAGTTTATCTTTCTATTTAAGTAGGCTCTACTAATTACTTCAATTAAGAAACAAGGAAATATAAAAAAATGCATAAACAAGTTGAAGTAGTAGGAGATTGCTCCTGCCAGAAGGATTATGTGGAACAATCAGTAACTCAAATAATATCTTCTAAATATCAAAACTTGACTAATATATAGATTCCATAAATTTAATTCGAATAATTAAATCTTGGGCATTACGTATTTAAATTCACCGCCATTTTGGTTCAAGTGTTTTGATCCTGTTGCTTGAATAGTTATGATAACACATCAAAATTCCTATAAATTTGTAGTGTCTTAATCCGTTGCAAACATATATCTTCCGAATATCACGTGTTAATGTTGTAATTGTTAAATATTCAATTGGCTGTAATTTAGCTGTTTATTGTTCAATTAGTGTGAAATCTTCAAAACACTTACAATTGCTATCAGGAAACTTAAATTGTAGCTTTCAAGAAATTTAAGGGTCCTATTTTGATTTTACAGGCAAAAACGAAAAATTTAGAAAACGTACTATTATTAAAAATCTGATCGAATTTTGACTTCTAAGATATTTGCTGCCCTTGTACTATATTCCTGAAGAGTAACCTGCACAATTTTTTTCAAATTTTTCAAGTCAAAGATGTTCAATCGCGAGGGGGAACACAAAATTTTCTGACATCTCCCATTCCCCTCATTAAGATCTTTGATTTGATACCCATATTGCACGCATCTAGGGAAAGTTTTTTCCCCAGGGGCTACTCCCCAATATGGGGAGACCCCCGCTTAAAACACCTTAAAAAAATTCTGTTTTGTGAAACTTTCAAGAGATTACCACTTTACACCTACTTACGAAATTTCATGTTTCTAGCTTATGTGGTTTGCGAGAAAAAAGGCAAACGTCCGCCCGTGTAAAAACGGTCTGGAGTATTCACAAAACACAGTTTGAAGCCGCCGCTCGGACAAATCACTGGAATGAACAGGAACGAGCAACTGCATTAATTTTTGCTTTAAAAGGCCCAGCTGCCGAGCTTTTGCAGACTATCCCCGTTGAGTTGCACTCAAACTCGGTTGCTATAATGAATCCGCTTGGCATGGGTTATGGAGGCGATCATCTGAAGCAGATCTATCGGTCACAGCTACGGCATCGGATGCAGAAGTCTGGCGAAACCCTACAGTAGCTAGCACAAGACGTTGAGCGACTGGGACTTTTGGCTCACCCAGTTTACGACCCGGAACATCGAATTGACGCAGCAACGGAAGCATTCATCAGCGCATTAAATGACCAGAAATTGCAACAGGCCGTACGTTTAGCTCAAAAGTAATCGGTTAAGGGCACATTGGCTTATAGTCTGAACTTTGAGGCAGCGAAAAATGTGATTCTCACCACTGCCCGAGTTCGCGAGATAGTGGCAGACGAGTGCAGATTGAGCGAGAGCGGGAGGTAAATGGAGCCCCTAGATGCTGGAATTGCGGTGAGAAGGTCATCTGCATAGAGACTGCAAGAAGTGACGAAAACCGCGCTATTGTCTAGGGTGGAGGAGATCCAGACCGAGTCAGGAGCCCAGAATGGAAGCCTTTGAAACTGAAAGGGTCAACTTCGTGGGGCAGGGGTTGGCTAGGAGGAACGACATCGCCAGCATCACCATCACCGTGTCAAGACTATATCGGGGAGAAGCAGACTTATGCCTTCCGGGTCAAGTTGACGGAGAGCATTGCACCATAACAAAAGACACTGGTGCAACCCGATCGATTATCCGACCATACCTAGTGAGGCAACAACTACTTCACAAGGGCAGGATTTTCTCACTATTGACAGCCACAGGAAAAACTGCACCTGTCCATGGAGAGGTCAACCTCCAGATACAGTTGGAAGAACTTGCGTTCCGACAAAATTTTCTGGTCGCGAGCATATGGATGACTGCATTGTCGGAATGCGTTTTCTGCGACCACATGGCATCACGTTGGATTTGGGCAAACGGGTATTGAAATGGCGGAATGTGGAAGTATTGATGGAGGATCCCAGCGTCCAAATGCCCAAGATGAATGTGGTAGTATGTGCCGACACTGATGTACCGAAATCTTCCGAGAGCATTGTATGGGCCAAACTTGATGGTGATTCTGGAGACCGCCGATCTTATCTGATAGAGCCAATGGAGACGTCGGCATTGCGCAGTTTGATCGTTGGACGAAGCCTTTTAAGATCTATAAGGATCGGATAAGTGCCGGTTAGAATCCTTAACACCACAGGCTCCACCACAAGCATTAAAGCGGAAGAAGTCATCGGCAGCTGCCAACTTGTTTCCATCAGCACCTCTTTGGAAGCTACTCACGACCATCATTGAAAAAAAGGCAAGACACAGACAAAGCCCGGGAAATCACGTCTGCAATATTGGAGCAGACCGAATTGCCAGTGCAGCTAATCAAGCAAGCCTCTGATCTGGTCACTAAGTATAGTGACATCTTCTCAACAAGCCCAGATTACCAATGTCGAACGAGTATGGCAACTCACGTCATAGATACTCAGGGAGCCAAGCCGACTCGATAAGTACCGAGACGTCTTCCTATCGCCAAACAAGGAGAAGTGAGCGCACTGATCTCGGACATGGAAGAAATAAAGTGTTATCGAGCCTTCTTCCAGTCCATGAGCCGCATCAGTAGTTCTAATAAAAAAATAGGGTGGTAGCACTCATTTTTGTGTCGACTATAGGCAGCTCAACGACGTTACTAAGAAAGATAGTTACCCGCTCCCACGCATCGACGACATCATGAGCACTTTAGCCGACGCGAAATGGTTTTCTGCACTCGATCTTAAGAGTGGCTGCCGGCAGGTAGAAATCGATAAGAAGGACCGAGATTGGGCACTTCGTGGTGATGCTATTTGGGCTTTGCAACGCTTCTGTCACCATCGAACGCCTGATGGAATACGTGCTACGAGCTTAACCTGGAAAACCTGCTTGGTGTACCTAGATGACATCATTGTTATCGGTAGAACGTTCGAAGAGCATGTGCGGAACTTAGAAGAGGTTTTCTCCCGATTGCGACTGGGAAAATTTGAAATCTAGTCCCGACAAGTGTACCCATTTCGCAGCTGAAGTAAACTACCTGGGACCTTTGCATCAGCAGAAGGGATCGAAACCCAGAGAATACTGAAACCGTGAAAAGCTGGCCCACACTAAACAACAAGCGCCAACTACGAAGTTTTCTGGGTTTGGTGACCTACTATCGAAGATTCGTCAAAAACTTCGACAAAATAGCTTAGTGTCTCCATCAGCTAACCGAGAAAAATCGTCCGTATGTCTGGAATAAACAATGCCAGGCAGCCTTTGAGATCTTGAAGGAGAAGCCAAGTGAATCGACCCTGCTGGCATATCCGAAACCGGGAAAAATCTTTGTGGTTGACACCGATGCGAGGAACGGCGGGATTCGAGCTGTACTTTCCCAGTTGATCGATGGCAAAGAGAGAGCCCTCTCGTAAGAGGAACTACTGCGTGACCAGGGAGGAGCTATTGGCTAGAATAGAGGCCACCAAGCAGTTCCACAAGTACTTATATGGCCAGAAATTTGTTCTTCGAACAGACCATGCATCGTTGAGATGGCTGCTTAACTTCAAAAACTCCGAGGGGCAAGTTACGAGGTGGTTCGAAAGATTGCAATCATACGACTACGAAATTGTTCGTAGGAACGGCGGAGTTCATGGAAATGCTGAGGTCCTATCTCATCGTCCATGTCCAGCAAACTGCTAGCATTGCTGATGGATTGCGGGAAAGGAGCCAACCGTTGAGCTCCGAGTGATAACGGCCGAATTCGATGAAGGTTGGTCATTAGAGGAAATTCGAACTACCTACATCGGACCGTTACTCGTATGGAAGGAGACAAGTGGGCGACCTGAGTGGAAGGATGTTTCGATGCATGGCACCACCCTGAAAAGATATTGGGCAAAATGGAACTCCCTGCAAGTGAAGGGTGTGAACTCAAGCGGAAATGGGAAACGGCGGATAGCAGCTCCTATAGGATGCAAACTATACGTGGGTCATTCAAAAAGTACTTACTCACCACCCAATGACGCTGCTATTACAAAAGGGCTTTACCATCGTGCAGTACATTCTTTTAGTAGCCTACTGTCAAAGTTTCAGTCAATTCCCTTCATAAGTTTTGTTGAATGTACTGCACGATGGTGAAACTCTTTTGTAATAGCAGTGCCATTGGGTGGGGAGGCTAGGTACTTGCTGAATGACTCTTGTATTTCCCAAGAACCGGATCCACGATGTAGTTAAGAAAATGCATGAACGATTTTCGGGAGGCCACCTTGGTGTTAACAAGACCGCAGCGAAATCGCGGGAAAGGTTTAACTGGTTCCACGCTCGAGATGACTTAGAGGACTGGTGTCGTAGATGCACAATTTGCGCTTCCATTAAAAGTCCAAAGCGACGACTGAGAGGACAAATGAAAACCTATAACGTGGGAGTACCGTTTGGAAGGATTGCTCTTGACATGGCCTGACTTTTACCTGAACCCGAATGGGGAAATCGATACACGCTGGTTGTGGCCAATTATTCTAGCAAGGAAGCAACTGCTGTAGCCGAACAGCTAGTCTTAAATTGAGTCAGTAGGTACGGCGTACCTACCGAACTACATTCGAATCAAGGCCGAAACTTTGAGTCGCTGGTTTTTGGCGAAACGTGTGAACTGCTGGGAATACGGAAAACGAGGACAACACCGCTGCATCCCAAATCCGATGGAATGGTCGAACGTTTCAACGGGACACTCAATATACACTTGGCCAAGATGGTTAACGAGAACCAACGGACTGGGATCGGCACATCCCACTATTCTTGATGGCGTATAGAGCTGCTGAACATGCATCGACGGGCAAAGCCCTAGCTAAAGTCATCTTTGGAAAGACTAGTCGTCTGCCGGCTGATATAAAGTTCGGAACACCCCCTGAGAAACCCCAAACGATCTTGGAGTACGCAAGTGAGCTAAGGCAACGGTTGAACCTGATAAATCGGACAGTGCGAAAATGCCTAGAATTGGCTGCCGACCACATGAAGACCAGGTATGATCTAAAGGCAAATTCTACTGGCTTCCAGAAAGATGACTTGGCATGGCTAACAACCCACGACGGCGGAAGGGTAGGTCTCCGAAGTTGCAGCATAATTGGGAGGGACCACACTGAGTTACAAAGCGAATCAACGACTTCGCATATCGCATACAGGAACACCGCAAGCCGAGAGCCAAACTGAAACACGTGCACCTGGAGCGTCTTGCCCCATATTACATCCAGGAAGGCCTAACTACCACTGGCAACACATCTTTTCGGGGCGAAAAGAACTGAGGTGGGGGCAGCGTTACATGTCCAAATAATTCTGCGAGCTACTGTCGCAATTGTTGTCGCAATTATTAATAACATCAAGATCAACGAATGTAGTCAAAAACTCAAGAATGGACCAAGTAGATCCATGATCAACATCTGAAAGTGACTTCACTGCGGAATTCCTCGATTATTCTAGGTAGTTCTCGTCAGAACATTCGGCAACTTACGAGAAATGGATTGAATGACTAGAGACACCGCACTGAATAAATGGGGGGAATAGCAAAACGGCGATAGTAAAAACTGCGATAAGAGGGGAGCGCGAATTAAAGGCGATATTGATTGATAGTGAAGTGATTTTCGTGATATAGACAGTTGGAATATACATTGATAGACAGTGAAAATTGAATAAAAATGCGATTTGTAAAATAATTATTGTGCATTCTTAGTAAGTAAACTCTTTTAACTTAATTTAAAGGACAGTGCGTTTTCAATTTCCCGGAACATTAAAATTATCAGCTGTGAGCCGTAACACGTGACAGTTTGCATATGTACGTAGTTTTTTGTCGAAAATTGTGTACTCTTCCTATTTCTATCCGGGTGAAATTCTTTATAATTTACACGCCCTATGTTATTCTGCCTCTGTCTCCATGTTTGCATACCAGATGTCAGTTATACCTACAAAAGGAATCGTTGCTGAAAATAGAATCGGGGTAAAACTTAGTGGTGATTTCTACGAAATGCGAGCCTAAAGTTCAAACGAAACATGTATGAATTTATTTCATTTTTTGGATTTCTCGGATTCCCAGTCATGAAAGTCAAAAGTCGACGTGAATAGTCGAAGTCGATCACCACAAGTCGCCTATGAAAAATCGACTTTTAAAGAGCGAAAGTTGACTTTCGACTAAAGTTGAAGTCGACTTTACAATCCCTAATTCGTTCTGCGGGTAAACAAAATGTTGACTATTTCGGTTCGGAGATTCTTGTATGGTGCCGTGGGGAAAATTTCCCAATCACGCATTTGTCAAGTTATGGTTGAATGAGCACAATTTTTCGGATAGAACAACGCGTTTTTCGGGCACGGCACTTAATCAGTAAAGACAAAATCCTTAAATAATTCGATACCTTGATTGAATTGCACCAATATATATCGGTGATTCAAACAGTGTTTTGATTCTACTCGATGATTGAACGTACATTAAGTACTTCCAGTTAAATTCTTTATCAAAAGGAGTTTCAACAGCAAGGCAGCCTGGCTCGTTCGATAGTCGATAGCATAGGTATTGTTGGTCTGTAACAATCAACACCGAGCAGCCACACCAAGAGTTGGTGAAGTTTGTCATCGTAGGCAATCAAAGGCATATAAATAAATGGACGAGCAACGAGAATCTGTGTACTCGTCCTTGTGGGAAGCAAATTTAATAGAAAAATACCTTACACTCTCGAAACTATATGTTTTCCGAGTGGTTTTTCTTTCCTCTCTTCAGAAGAATCACTTCCCCCGCTGACACCTAACCGTGCACACAAACGCGCCTTCGTTATCATACGTTAAACAGTTTGAGTAAAAAACAACAAACGTTCTCTCGCAACACAGCCAAAGTAGAGGCTAGAAAACTCATATGCCAAAGCTGATGAAAATTCGTGACTTTTGAATAAAAAACGTGAACTAAAGTGCCGATTTCGTACACGCGATCTTCAAAATCAAAAACTTTATGAACGTGTTTCGAATCGATGCTAAGTGCAAAAACAAAAATCACTCCAAACCTCAACTTCACACAACTTAAGCGACCGGTTGCGGATACAGTACTCTCTATATCTATGTAGGTGATACAGCCGTTGGAAAGACTCGTCTCATTTGCGCCCGTGCTGTGTGAGCAATCGATCATTATTGTATGTACAACGATGTACGTGAAAAATCGTGCTAAGTTGTGTGTGGCCTGAATGTATCTTTACGACTATGCATATGGCATATGTTGATTGTAAGACTTATATGTGTTTTAGTCTAGGGATGGAATGTATCTACCGTATATCTATGATTGCAGTCCTTGAGTTAGAGCTCGGTGTAAATGAGGTATTCGAAAACGTGTTTTGTACCGCTCCGTATGAATTTCTGGTACCTCTATGCTCATTTGATCGTCGGTTGACTGTTGGGCTTTCTACGATTGTTGGTGAATGGGCTAGATCAGATGCAGTCGTAAACAAGATTGCGATCTTTTTCAAAACTCAGGTTAGCTGAACCCTGTCTGAGGTCTACATGTTCTAACATTGCACCCATGCTCACTTTGTATGCGAGACATATTTTTTCAATGTATATGTATCACTCAATCCACTTTATTGTCAGCCGTCGACAAGTGAACACGAGTAACATACGTACATTAGATGCATGGCAGAAGCCATTTCCAATCCCTCATATGAGATCTTTCCCCTTGCGCTATCGAAAGACGAATGATTATCTTCTTCTAAGCACTACAGCCCCTCTCGGTCTTTCGCTTCTGAAAAAAGCACCTCCAAACTGACTCGGTTCATTGATTGCGTCCTCCAATTTCGAAATCCGAGCTGCGATGAACTGTCTTCGCCGTCTGAGTCAGACCAGCATTTCCTCGGTTTCTCCACAAGTCTCCGGTATTCAGTTCTCCCAACGAATACGTTTTTGGGTATCCTTTGATTGTCCATACGATTCATGTGACCAGCCCATTGCAGCTTCTGCAGTCTTACAATCGTTGAAGCGTCCGGTTCGTCAAGAATTTCACACACTCATGGTTGTATCGAATTCGCCATTGGTCCCTGTCTAGCTTCGCTCCGATTATTCGCCTCAGGACACGTCGCTCAAAGGCGTTCAATATGTTTGCGGATACTTGGGTTAGGGTCCATGTTTCACACCCATAGCATAACACAGGCCTTATCACAGATTTGTATACTTGGAGCTTTGTTTTCCTGTGTATGCAGCTGGTCTTCAAGATCGTCAATACTAAATAAAATATTTTATTTGCGAGCTGTATTCTTCGGCGTATTTCGTCTCTTTCATTGTCCGTTTTCGTTATTTTGGCGCCTAAATACACAACTTTGCCAAGTGTGATATTTTGTGTATTTGAGGTATTTTTCCTCGACTGCGTCATGAGCTTGGTTTTATTTTCATTGATTGTTAGTCTACTAGTTTTGCTCCACTATCGAGTTTCAGGAAGAGTTCTTTGGCAGTTCTTAATGACCGTGATAAAATGTTGATGTCTTCCGCATAGGCTACCACTCGGTTGGACTTGTATAGTAATGTACCTTCCGTATGACGCACTCCAGAGCCAAATTGAATAGCAATGGGGCCAGCCCATCTCCCTGCTTTAGTCCGAAATTTGTGTCAAAGGCATCGGTAAGTTGGTTATTGATGCGGATTTGGGAGGTGGTCGACGTCATTGTCATTTCGGTAAGACGGTCTAATTTGGCTGGAATGCCAAAGCAAAACATTATTTGGTACAGTACGTTACGATCAATACTGTCGTATGCTTCCTTAAAGTCTACGAAAATTTGGTGTACGTCTATTTTCAACTCTCAGCATTTTTCAAGGACTTGCTTAACTGTGAATAATTCGTCTATTGTCGATCTACCTACTTTAAAACTACTTTGATACTCCCCAATAAAACTGTTGGCGTATGATCTGATTTTATTTTCTGGAGTCAGTCATCAAAGATAAACATTAATATCATCTCCAGGATGTTAACTAAGGCATATAAAAATATGCATAATCTCCCAAGGCTCACGTCAACAAAATTAGTGTACCAATCGTGTAACGCGTTAACTTTTAGCCAAATCATTATAATGGAGAAAGCTAAGTTTATCTTCAAATGCTTAAACCTCAACTTGTCCCCACAAGTGCCATTATTTAGGGTATCACAAAAGAATCAATACAATGCTAGGAACGCAGACCAATTTGTTATACCATTTGCAAGAACAGATCGTCTAAAGAACGATCCTACAAATGATGCCCTTCGTATATACAATGATCTTCCGGAATCAGTAAAAGAAGTGAATTCACTTATGATCTTCAAGAAAAGACTCAGGAACTATTTAATGAATAGCGATTGAATCTCAGCGCAGAAACTTTCAACATAGCATCTGAGGGCAATTTTTTTTATCCTATCATCGAGATGCCTCAAGACACATCTAGCCTTATGATTTATTATTATCTGTCCAGTAACTTCAAAATAGCATCTTAGGGCATTGTTGACCCTATCGTCGAGATACTTGAAGAAACAGCCATTCTTTTAACTCAGAGTTTTTTTTACTGCGTCGAATTAATATTTTTTTTACCTCTGAGAGCTGTTAACGAATCGGACATGAAAAGATTAACAGGATGACTTCACATATTTTTTGTGTGCCCCCTTATACCGATGTTTTAAACATTGTCTGGGTGGCACACCTGTAGAAACGACGAAATGTGAAGTGCAGATCGCACGAGCGTTGTGCGACGAAGAAAGTGTGATGGAGAGAGTGGAAGGGAAGGAGGAATTTAAAAAAAAAAAAAAAAAAAAAGATTTTAGAAAATATTTTGTACGCCGTACAAAGTGGTGATATGCCTCTATAATTTTCGCACTGTAGCTTGTCACCTTTTTTGTGGATAGGGAATATAATTGACTGGCCCACTCTTTCGGCATATGTCCTTGTTACCAAATGTACTGGGTGACTTTGAGAATAGCTTTAGGAACACTACTGCCACCATATTTGATGAGCTCCACTGGAATCTCATCAATGCCCGGCGCTTTATTATTCTTTGATGATGGAATACACTTCATCCAGAGTTGGTGGGGCCAATGGAAGCTCTCCGCCGGCATCCATAGACTCCGATCTCCTGGAGCTCTGCGGAGGATTAAAAAGGTTCTTGAAATATGATGCCCACCTTTCCTTAATCTTGGTTTCATCAGCGATGATATTGCCGATGTTATCACGACAGAGCGGGGTTTTGGGCTGATAACCACGTTTCAGGCTTTTTGCTACTTTGTGTGCCTGTCTTGTATTGTTGCTCGCTAAACTTACATAGATACTTCTCAATTGGTCGTCATAGTATTTTCTTTTCTTCATCCGAATGATCTTATTCGCTACTCTTCTGAGATTTCTCTCTTCGTCCTGGTTTTCCTACCTACGTATTCTTTGAATGATTGTCTTGAGACTTAGAAAATTTTCTCAAGCGCAACAGATAGGTATACATTAGTTTATTTATTTATTTATTTCAACCAACTTACAGACTGAAGTCCAATTACAAGATTGGTTCAAAAAGTACAACATAATATATATACTAGGCTAGGTATTTAAAATTAAATTCTTAAGTCTATGCTTATAAATTACTAAAGATGGAGGATACGGGCCAAACTCCATAGTATTGTGGTTTCTTGGCAGACGCAGCAGTGGTGAATTATAAAATGTTTCCGTTCTTGCAAATGGAATTTGGCAAGATCTTTCATTTCTAGAGGGATAATTAGATGTCCGCATTGTCAGTAACTCTCTTACATTTGTATGCAACTGATGATGATGAAAATGTCTACGAGATGATAACGATGGGAGGTGTAGAAAATAAGTCTTTCTTCTTAAGATTGGTACGGGACTTCAAATTTCAAGAAAAATATTCGAGTGAACTTCCGTTGTACAGATTCCAGCAGTGAGTTTAAGTACTTATAGTACGGTGTCCAAATTTGGGAACAATACAGGAGGATAGGCCGAATAGTTCTTATATAAAGATTTACTGGAGACAGGATATTTCCAAAGATGCAAGAGTGACGAAAAAAAAATCCGGAAACCCGAGAAGCACGTGACATGATGTCGAGAATGTGCTCTTGGAACTTGAGTCGCGGGTCTAAGATCACCCCTAAGTCTTTGAACTTGGTCACTACAGATAGCGGCTCATTGGGTTCGGTTTTAAAGAGAAAGTCATTTTATGACACTTTAGCACATTAAGGGAAAGAAAATTTGATTCACTCCAATTGCATAGTACGCTCAGGTCATTTTGGAGGGAAATGCAATCATCAATACATCTAATCACTTGAAAAACTTTAAGATCATCAGCATAGAGAAGACATGGAGCATCTCTTAAAGAGTGCAAGTCGTTAATGTATATTAGGAATAAAAGCGGCCCCAGGATGGATCCTTGAGGGACTCCAGTCTGTGGATAGAAGGAGTGAGATAACACTCCACAGAGACTTACTCTACATGAACGATTGTTTACGTATGAGATAAGCCAAGAGAGCAAACAACCAGAAATACTATGTTGTGTTAGCTTTTTTCATAGTACGTTATGATTTACTTTATCAAACCCCTTGGCAAAATCAGTATAAACGCCGTCAGCCTGAAAGTGCTTATCAAGAGCTTCACCAACAATGTGAGTAAACTCAAGTAGATTTGTAGTCGTCGAGCGACCTGGAAGAAAGCCATGTTGAGCAGGAGATATCGAGGAGTTTATAAGTTTATAAATGTGATTATGAACGAAATGTTTTAGGATTTTCGGAAAACAAGATAGAAATGAGATTGGAAGGTAGTTGGAGACACACAAAAGAGGACCAGATTTATGAATTGGGAAGATGTTGGCTGTTTTCCAGAAGCGAGGAAAAACTCCAAGCTGCTGGCGTTAAAAATAAAACTCAGAGGAACATTAAAAGAAGAGCACAGAGATTTGACGGACACATTTGGAATTCCGTTTGGTCCAGAACCAATGCTTGTGTCAAGAGCATTAATTATGGACTCGATATCTGCAGGGCTAACTGCAGGAGCACTATCAGCCAGAGAAAAATGAAAAGGGAAATCATTAGAAGAATCAGATGCTAAAGAGGTAGTTATAGCGGAAAAGAAGTCCGCGAACAAGTTGGATATGGATTCTATTGTTGAACTTTGTTTATCATTCCAATACATGGTGCTAGGAAAGTGCGGGGAGGACTTCAGATGATTAATATATGACCAGAATGGTTTTGACTGGTTGGAATGAAGTGACTGCTCTATGTGCGTAAAGTAATTTTTCCTTGAGCTTTTAATTAATAATTTCGCGGAGGCACGGGATCTAGAGTATTCATTATAAGAGTCGGAATTAGCGGTCGATGTAAACTTTTGGTGAAGTTTGTTCTTAACCTTCAGATCTTCTAAGATGTCACGGTTGAGCCAAGGTGGTTCAGAGCTCTTTTTGGACCTATATAGGGGTGTAAATTGATGGATAAGCGAGTCGAGGTGGGAATAAAGTTTAGTAAGAGCTTCTTTGCAATCAAGGCAGTCAAAAAACGAGAACCAATCAAGTAAATTCAAAGATTCCGACAATGCGCTGTAATTGGCTTTCCAGAAGTTGAACTTGAGCGGCTGATGGCATTTAAGTGTTTTTGGAAAGCTCATGCTGATGTTCAACAACAGAGGGGGATGATGGGGGTCAGGAGATACATAGGAGTGAGGTGCAGCAGCTTCGTGAATATGCCCAATATTAATGTTCGACATTATAAGATCCAGCATCCGATTGTTTATATTTAGAACGTAATTTAATTGGTTAAGGGAAGATTAGTAAAGAAAATTCGATAATAATACAGACTGTCGATTAGAAGTCAAGATATCAATAGATGATGTTAAGTCCCATTCTACGGAAGGAAGATTGAAGTCACCACAAAGAATAATACGTGAAGTGGGATGAAGTGAAAGACAGTACGATGAAAGTGAGTCAAATAGTGAATCATAAAAGTCATAAGAAGAGTTACAGGGAAGATAGATGCAGAATATGAACGAAGGGGCGGAAAAAGTATTGATTTTGACAAGTACGTACTCGGTTAAGTCTGGGGGATGAAAATTCTCGCAAAGCTCACTGGGAAAATCTTTACCAACAGCAATCAGTACTCCACTACCATCAGATTTCTTTGTCAGATTAAAATCACGGTCCCTCCGATAGACAATGTGATTTGGGAAAAATTCTGAGCCTTGTATATCACTCTTCAACCAACTCTCAGTTAAGCAAATAATATTATCATTTGCAAGAATGTACGAAACGCTAAGGCTATGTAATTTGGTCCGCAAGCCTCTTACATTTTGATAATATAAGTTAATATTATTTAAAGTTTGATATTATTTAAAGTTTGAGTGTCTGTTATCCGTTGATTTTTTGACGTGAATTTCTCAGAAAGTTTTGCCTTCTGGGAGGATTGTAACGCTCGACTAAAGTTCCATCCGGCCACAAATTTTTATTGAACAAAGCACTACATTCTGCTGGAGCACTAATTTTGAAGGAAGCGATCTGACGATGAAGAAGATTTTCTTTTGTTAACTTAACACAGTCTTATATGGGAAAAGATGATCCAAGCTTACGCTTCACGTATTTAGTTAACATTTTGACAGTAGTTTTATATACTAGCCTCGAAACCAGCTGACTTTGGAAATTTTTATATGTTCCTCAATATCGGCAATTCTCACAAGCTGGGTTATTTCATTATTCGCTGTTTCCAATTGATCATTAAGTTTTGGGAATGAGTTGGAAAAACGATCAATTGTTTCCTTGGCTACCTCAAGCCTCGCTACATACGCTGATATTGTGTATTTTCGACATGCTTCGCAATACCAGTAGAAACCTGTTCCTGCTTTCATAATGCTGTCTGCTGTGGGGCCAGACAATTTGGCGCATTTAGCGTGAAACGGTAGGCCACAGAAGCCGTAGCACGTTACTAATGGCGGGTTATTAAGTTTGTCTATACACTTTTAAGCAGCACAGTACGTCATATTGTAGGATTTAGTTGCAGTGCTTGCGGCGAGATCGTTGAAAAATTTCGAGGACTCATACGTCTTATTTTCTTCCTCTCTACGTCGCGTCCTTCTCGTCTAAGAAAACTGGATTTACCTGTTTGAAGCCGGCAACAAGTTGAAGCATCTGACCTCGCCCAATTGCCGCCTCCACTGCGTACAACTTCGACATTGAGCAAGGATTTTGACTGCACTAACGTCGTCTATGCTTAGTCGCATGGCGATGAGCAGCGTAGCTAGATAGTCATACTTTTGCACTAACTTTATAAATATATTTAAATGCATTTCTTTTTTACAAAGCTAATGCAGTTTGGCTCAGTACGTTTTATTTTACTTAAGTTAAAATTTGCGTATGGTAGCCTTTGGGCCGGCGTGCCATCTCTACTCCAAAATTCACTCGTAACATTGTTTAAGATGAATGTAATTTATCGACATGTAGATTTAAGTACAAGCAGATTAGATTAAGAATATTGCTGTAAAATTATATTTCCTTAGGGGATACAATTGAAGTATTGAAAATAATTTCAGTAGAATCATTTTAGATAAGTTTGTAGATTTAGGGTAGAAGATTTAGTTATACCATTTTTAATATGGTCGGTTGTTTTTTTGCCCGTAGTTTTTCTTTAATTTTATTAAAAGTTTTCAATTTTTATGTACTTGGCACTAACGGTAATGTCGAATTTAAATTTTTGAATAGAGATGTATAAATTTAGAGTGCTGTCAGTGCCATAAGCTATATAATTTTTTTTTCATATTTGAAATTAACGCTATACTTGTGAAATGTTAACATTGTTTGCGATCAAACATATTTCCAATTAAAATCGAGCCACATTAGAAGAATGTTCACTGGCTCAAATAAAGAAACGATAATTCCTACTGATTTGTTGGTTATTATTTTTTGTGTAACTTAATCAAAGCTCATATTGAATTTAACACTAGAAAGGCCAGGGTGGTCAAATGACCCCAATGAAGTTTTTGATCAATCATATTATCAAAACCATACATCGAAGTCATTGTTTACATTATTCTGATATGTTTATATCGATAGCAAGATAAATACTAATTAAAAATTATCACCTGCTTAGAAAGACCGCACTGGTCATTTGACACCACTGCGTGCGTGCTTTGTAAATATTTACATTTCGTTGAATATACTCGTGTTGTGGGTAGTTGTAATAAAATATTTCGTTTTGTTCTTGTCGAAGCAAAGACGTATCACGGCTCGCCATAATAATATAATGCCTCATTATCGTTCCCTTCGCCCTTCTAAAATATTGGTAGTGTTGCAAAATTTACCGGACGATCAATCAGATTCTGAACCGACTGAAGAAGAGAGGCACATTTTGCATGTAGACTCAGAAAGTGAAGAAAGTGAGTACAATATTGCACAAAATAGTGATTCTTCTAGGGATGATGACCACACCCATAGCGATTCTGATGGTAGGTGTATATTATTTTATATATTGATGTAAATAAAATAAGAATTTTCATATTGAGAGAAAAGGAAACCTTTTATAATATTAGCGTTTTCTCCACTGTTTCAGCGCAAACCTAAGAAGAGGAAGAGGTCGAGGTCGGGGTCGAGGGCATCGTGGCCGAGGTTCCAGAGTACAAACTGAAATTATTCACCACAACACTGATGTCGAGGTATCTTCTAGCGGTGTAAGTTGGACGCCTGTAAACTTATCAGTTTTGAATCAACCTGATCGTCGTCCACGACAGAATATTCTAACAGAGGAAGCTGGACCAACTTCTTTTGCAAAAAGGTGTTACAAGGAAGTATTTTATCTGCATGGAAACTTATCATTGATGACTCCATGCTGCGGCATATTCAGGAATGTATTGAAACCGAAGCTCGCCGCCAACTTGAAGATAATACTTGGTCACTAATATTGAACGAATTAGATACTTTTATTGCAATTATCTACGCTCGAGGTGCCTGTGGGGCTAAAAACATTGCTGTGAATGACCTTTGGGACTAAAATTGGGGTATTCAGTTTTGCTCACAAAACATGGCTCGGAATCGTTTCAAAGAAATAATGCGTTTCCTGCTTTTTGATGTGCGAACAGAAAAGGCTGAACGTTCGCAAACAGATAAATTTGCAATGATTTTGGAAGTATGGAATAAGTTCATCCATAACAGTATTTCATGTTACAAGCCTGGTGAAAACCTTACTGCTGACGAACAGCTTTTTTCCACAAAAGTTCGGTGTAGATTTTTGCAGTTTATGCGAACAAACCAGACAAGTTTGGAATCAAGTTTTGGCTTTGCGTTGATGTTGATTCAAAGTACTTGTGTAATGCTTTCCCATATTTAGGAAGAGATGAAAGCCGTCCACAAAATCAAAGTTTAGGCGAGTGCGTTGTATTACGACTAATGGACCCATACTTGAATACTGGTCGAAATATAACAACTGATGATTTTTTCACCAGTGTAAGTTTAGCTAAAAAGCTAATTAAAAAACGTACTTCAATAGTTGGTACGGTCAACCAAATACGAAGAGATATTCCAGCTACTTTAAAAAATGCATCCCTTAGTTTATATGAAAAACATATTCACAACTCTGAAAGCTGCACACTTACAGGTTATCAAGGACAACCTTCAAAATCAGTTATGATTCTAAGTTCACTTCACTCTAATGTATTTATTGATACAAAGAAGCCGAACACGGTGAAGTTTTACAATGCTACGAAATTTGGAGTAGACTTTTTTGATCAAATGGCTGTAGAAATCGAGCAGTTAAAGGGTTAAAGAAAAACTCAAAATGTCCCAGATCAATTGAAACGATCGAACCGGTACGATTGCAGATTGAATTAGAACAATTTCCGATTGACCTAGAACAATTTGCAATCGAACCGGTTTGAGATTGATCTCAAACAGGACAGGGCAGTTGACATTTGAGTGAAGGAGACTGAAGAAGAAACCCACGTGTGGGAATTAGTGCAGTGCTGGCGATATTTCAGGTAATGATTTTGATAATTTAAATTACACTAACGCTGACATCTACTACAACACCCAAACAGGAACGTTAGACAAAACCCACATCAAGTAGTAGAAGAAGAAAGAAGAGGAAAATTTCTCGTCGATGGAAAGATGTGCTTTTCGTCGTCGTCTTAATTACAAAATTTAAAGAACAGTTCGGAGGTCACATCTAATTGGCAGCCAACACGTAAAACAAATTTTTGTGTCGTTTCGCAGTCGCCGTCGAGACTTTTAGAAAGCATTTCGTGACAGTGCCAGTTGGACAGAAAGGGTTTTTGGTGACATACAATTGGCGGAAGCATGTCAACCAGCTACAGAACCTATGATATCTTAAATGGACATTACTGACTGCTTGAGACGAGAGATAGACCTAGAGCTATTGAAAAAGCATAGCATTACAACCTTCAGGCCTCGGATACAGAAGTGAAAAATTGTATAATTATCAAAACCGCATTTGAAGATCCGATTGAGATTGGAGTTGAGTTTATTAAAAAGGATTTATCAAGAAAATTCTCCTGCCACCAGATACGTACTCAGGTTTATACAGTACCAATCGTTTGCCGCGCTAACGTTGTGGACATAGTTTTTGCTTGCAGTTCTTTAATCGATAAATATTTTGTTTCTAGTGCTGGAAGCTTTTCAATTGTTATCAACAAGCGATTCAACAATGAAGTTGATCGAGACTTGTTAATAGGAAAAATAGCTGAGTTAGTTACTGCTAAAAATTCTGCCTATAAGTTAGATTTGAGAAATCCGGATGTGTGTATTCTAGTAGAAGTGATAAAAGGAATTTGTTGCCTCAGTGTTTTACCAGATTATTACAAGTATAAGAATTACAATTTGGTGGAAGTAATAGCTTCTAAAATAGATGTTACAGAATCGGAATCACAGGACCATCTGCATAGTCGTCGAGCGCTCGGAGGACCATGCAGGTGAGTACCCTTTTATGGTGTTATTTATACATATATTTTTTGCATGTTTAATTGCTACGATCGCGCTGATAAGATAAAGCATAAATATAATGATAATTTGTATTACGAGTGCATTATTGTTTGTCAACTTGGCTTTTTTTGTGGATGCAAGCCAAAAATAAAGAAAATAGCGAATTGTGAAAAAAAACCAGCTCATGTCCAAATAGTGATTCATACCACTTAAATTTTCCAACATTTCTAGATTACTGTGCATTTGAATTTGCCGGCTTTTATACATTAGTCATTATGTTGTTTGATACTGTTCAAAGCATTTTCAGTTTGAATTCCATATGTTGTGAATGTAGCTAGTTCAGTCAGTCCGCCAAAGCTCGTCGGGTAATGTTGAATACTATAAAAGACCACAGATAAAATATTTTATATAGATTAGCATATGCTAGAAAATTACAAACCTCGTTGGATTATATGTACCTTACGTAAAGATATTTATGTGCTTTACTTTATCTGCAAGCATATCCATTTAGTTATGCTGCTCATTCACCTTTTTCCTATTTAAAGAAATTCGGACACAATGCACAATACGTCGCGGTTAACAGACATAGAGATGAGTGTACATATGCATAATAGAGAGCTGATTTTCTAGATATTTTTATTATACACGAAGAGTTTGATGAAAGTGTACGTTACGGACAAATATACTATTAAAGCGAAAGAAATTTTCATATTATTATCACGCCAAAATTAACTAGCTAAATCGCTAATCAAACAATATGCTATGTCCTCACGAAACTAGAAAACGATATCCCCTCATAATTGTTTGCATACTGATAGTATCAGTCCGCTTCAAAACGAACTAAATAAAAAAAAAATCCACTACAACTCATATTTTCTGCTTCAAATTATCTTTTATGAATGATTGATCTTTTTGCTGGTTTTGCAATTTTTGGTTTGAGGTTTTTTGGTTTTTTTTTTTTTTTTTTGATTAAACGCCAGTTACTGTAGGTCTTGTGTTATTTCTCTAAGCAATAAGTGGAAACATTGTCATTATTCGTATTATTTCCAAAGAAAAAAAAACACATCAGGCTCTTGCTTTAAAATATGAAAACAAAGAAAAAACAAAATTTATTTATAATTCTAATGAATTTAATGCAATCAACAAAATTGCAAAGGCGATGATAAATTATATCGAAAAAAAGACTAAAAAAATTGTTAAGTATTTATTACACATTTACATCGTTAGTTCTTGCATACAGAGTGCTTAACTCGTGAATAAATAGATCTGTATGCTTCATAATTATGATGTTTATGTTTAAATATATTTTGCGAAAGAATAAAATAAATCATCTTATGAAGTGCTAATTTTCCCACAAAATCGGTCTTTCCTTTCTCCCGACTCTAACCGGGTATAGGACCCGGTACGGTGGCAGGCTTCCACCTCAAGACATGAGCCAGCCGCCGGGTACTTAAACCATACTTCTCGTTTCAGGTGATATCGCGGGTTGAGTGGCCCAAGCAGAGTGCCTCTTTATGGCATAGAGTTATGCAATCAAATTGTATAATTCTATGGCATAAATTGGTCACCGGGGTACTCCCCTTCTGATGGGAAAGTTCATGCAATTCAAGTTGTATGAGTTTTCCACTCAGAAGAGGAATACCTGGCCACTGCAACAAAATATATATGGATTTATTCTGGTTGGGTGGGTGCGAAGGGGCTCCACCATCACCCGTTTGCCCCTCTTTCATTTTTGGGCCATGAACTTCGTCGGGTAATGACGAGGTTACCCCAAGTCCGCCTTTCTTTTCAGGTTCCACTTGTTCTCGTAACAAGCTCTATCTCCCTCGGTGTAGTTATCTACACTTTTTGCGACTTCGGTCGCCTCTTGATCTCCAACCAAATTCGTGAGTGCGAAATTTTTTTGTAGTGGGTCCTCGTGCTGGGGAAATGAACCCGCCCACGACACCGCAATGCTAGCCTGCCAGCGCATTCACGCGTCTCCAGACGAGGGCATTCTCGGCAGATACCGACACCTTCTTCTGTCGAGGCAGCAGACCATCGCTGCAGTCCTTCACGGACATTTTTGAACATCTAATTCACTACATGGCCAAGAAATATAGTGTCAAAGCACCTTCTCGTCGTTGGCCCGTGCAAGTGTTTTATAATATTTTGGATTTGGCAGCAATTAATTCTTGGGTTTTGTACAAAAAACTATCCGAGAAAAAAATCACTAGAAAAAAGTTCATTTTTGACTTGGCAAGGGAGTTAGTCGGCCAAGATACCCACTCCCTGATGACACCATCTACTTCACAGCCCGATAATAGCATACCCCCAGAGCCTGAAGAAGAACGTAGTGAAAAGAGAAAACGGTGTTACGTGCAAAAATGCAGGAACAAAACCAATAAATCTTGTATTAGTTGTAAAAAGCCTTTGTGTGGCTCCTGTAATGTAAACAAGGAGCTAAAAGGTCAAAAATGTGCCTAATATTTTCATTTTTTTATCACGTAAAAGATGTTCAATTACTATTAAGTTCTTTTATTTACTATTAGATGTTAATCAATAAAACATAAAACCATAATACATGAATAAAACATTACAACCCATGAATGAGTCATTTGACCTCACTTGGTCTTTATAGGTAGTTCAAAATTTCGGTCTTTCTAGTGTTAAACCGCATTAGAAAATATAACGAAACTTCCCAAAATGATTTGAAAACCGAAAGCATGAAAATTCAAATATATTCACTTTCCTACCCCAATCAATGAATCGAATTGGATCGCGAAAGAACAATCGAAAATTTATCTCTAGTTCACTCACTTTTAATTAGAGATCGTTTTTGCTTTTATTAACGTTGATTGCGTGCCAAATAGCCGCAACCACTACAAATTAAACGAATAAAATCATCAAATGATTCGCCAATCCATGCTACGAATCGCAGTTTATCGCTTTCAGCCAAATGTTTTCACATGCGAATTACATTTGTTTATAAACGCTTTATTTATTCAGCAAAACCGATTCAGTAGTACGAGTCCGATTATGAATCTTTACTTTTGGCTGCGAAAATGTCTATGCATATTTGTTAGACCGTGCAACGCATACAAGTTAAAGTTTAAATTTAATTATAAATTTTATTTTACGGTCAGAGTGGTGTAAACTCATCGCAACCCACGAAAGTCGTTTCGGTTGATTTTAATTTTATCTCAAGTCTTGGGGGATGAATCTTTTTTTCATTACACCATTTAGCATGCAGTCTGTCTGTTGTAATAGTTGCACCAATGCCGGCATGACGCACGTAAAAATAGCTTTTATATTCATTTATTGGCCGAATTATTTGAAAAGATTAGAAATTATGTTGGGGAAATAGTGTCAAACAGTTTGAATGCCAAGCGCAGAGCTTCGAAATTTTTATAGGAGTTTATTTTTGGAAGTACAATAATATTGTTTTATTCAAATAAGCATTCAAACAGATCAAATCACCCTTAGTGTGAAAAACACAGACATAAATTTATGCATATTTAAAGCATACACTGTACTAACTAGGAATTTATCAATGGTTTTAAGAAGGTCCTGCAATATATGTAATTAACACACCAAAAAGTAGTCATTTACAAATTTTGTAATTGATTTCTTGGTATTATCCACAGTAGTTATGTACTATATGTTTAATTTATATTGACTGGCCTGTTGTTAAAGGCCTTTCACAACGGGCCAGTCAATATAAATTAAACATACTGGCAATTCAGGAAACGAGTTGGACTCGAAGTGATATTCAAGACATGAGATCGCACACAATATTCAATAGAGGGAAGCCTACTAGCAAGCGAGAGTTGGGAGTTGTCTTCATTGTGGATAGGGAGTTCAAATCGCACATTATTGATTTTAATGCAGTTAATAAACGGTTATATGCAATTAGAATAAAAGCGAAATTCTTCAAAATTTGACTAATAAATGTACACGCCCCGACCAAAGAAAAGGACGAACAAATTAGGGAAACGTACTAAAAGCACCCGGAAAGACTGGTTGACTCATTGCCTATAAACGACGCAAAAATAATCCTGGGAGATTTCAATTCCAAGCATGGCGATGATGTTTCTCATTGGGGAACGACAGTTGGATATAGCCTCCACGATGAAGCGAATGACAACGGCAATCTAGTCATACGTTCGATTTGCTTCCCATGCCGACGCAAACGGACGGTAACGCGCAAAACCAGATCGACCATGTTCTGATCCAACAACGTTGGGCCTTGAGCACATTTAACGTCCGTTCATACCGAGGTGCCAATTGTAGCTCGGATCATTACTTGATCAAATTAACCTATCGATGTAGTATGTCATGGCATATTCGGCAAAGACCAGCACGCTACAGAAGTTTGACATTGAAAACACCGAATGGCGTCCGTGGCGAAATATTTCATGGAGACCCTCGACAACCAGCTAGCTCCCATTCTAACAGATACATCGCTGAAACGAAGTAACGAGCTATGGGTGGAAGTGAAAGCGGCGATTAAAATGTGTAGTGAAATAGCGGAATAGGATGTTGGGATCCGCTGAGATTGGCCTTGTCTGGGGACGCGTGAATGCGCTGGCAGGCTAGCCTTGCGGTGTTGTGGGGCGGGTTCTTTCCCCCAGTACATGGACCCAGTAGTAAAGAATTTCGCATCTACGAATTTCTGGGGTCAAATAAATGTCGACCGAAGTCGAAAAGTAGGTAATGAACTAAGGATCGGAAATTGCCGACTTAGAAGGACTTCGGCGTAACCGACGATTCTTATGGCCCACGAATAAGAGTGGGGCGTCCAGATGGAAGTGGTGCCCTCTCCCACCCTCGCAACCAGATCAAGATCCAAACGTATACGTTGTCATTGTAGCGTTACATTAATTATTTACACCACAAAAAACACTCAGTTAAAAATTTATTATTCACGCTTCAAAAAACACTCAGTCATTTCGATATACTTAGTTTTTATTTTCGCTAAATTTTGATTGTAATTATAGGAGACTTGTTTTTAGTATAAATAGCATGTAATTTTTGAAATGTAGTTAGTCAGTGAATCTGATTAGAATAGAATATATAATTAATTGTAATATTTAATTAGTATAATTGAGTTTTAATTAAATTGAGTTTTGATTAGGTATATAAATATATAAGTGGAATATATAAACCACTTATACCATGTTTTTCCCATTGGAGTGAAAAACTCATACAAAAGTACTTTGTATGACTCTTTCCCTCGAATGAGAAATAAAAACGTAACCGATTTATGCTATAGCGTTGAGCAATGAAGCCACATAACCCTTTATCATAAAAGGGCACCCGAGCGGCAGGCCACTCTACCCGGCATGAGCACCTGTTAAACGGAGGAGCACGCTCGATGGCTAGCCCATGTTAAAGGAGGAGCCTGCCGTCGTTGCGGGCCCTATACCCGGTCAGGTCGAGAGATATGGAAAGACCATCGGGTAAGGTTTAACAATTCATTTTATTCATTCTTTTAACTTTAGTATAACAAAAATATTTATTAACTCTTATTTGAAAGTCTTTTGACTATCGTCGATTGGATGCTATGGACAACACAATCAGCGATTATTTGGATAATAATGGTATTTGTGTATTGTTAAAGCAGAGCTAATTATACAGGGACTGTATAATAAGTAACCGGACCGCGACGTCAAAGCGTCTGCTAACCGGTATCTGGTGCTGTAGTGGTGGGGGTCTAGGTAAAGGGAACCAGGCTGCACCAGTTGCCTCCAAGCGCTTGGAGAGTTAGCATCGAGCGAGAGTGGAGTGCGTGTTCAGTTACGTCGTCGGAGTGAAAATGGAGCGTACGATCGAGCAACCGAACGAGAGTTTTTTAACCACGTTATTACAGGAGGCGAGACGTGGGTTTTCGAATATGATCCTGAGACGAAGCGGCAGAGTTCGGAGTGGCACACACCAGGGTCACCACGGCCGAAAAAAGCGCGCATGAGCAAATCGAAGGTAAAGTCGATGCTCATTGCTTTCTTTGACGTGAAAGGCATTGTTCACAAAGAGTTTGTGCCAACCGGCCAAACTGTAAACGGCCAGCACTACAGAGAGGTGCTCCGTCGACTAACCGAGTTCGCCGAGTCCGTCCGGAGATTGCCGATTCGTGGATCCTCTATCAAGACAATGCTCCGTCGCACGCCTGCCTGCTCGTCACCGAGCAGTTGGCCAAACAGTCGAGGGCAACGTTGCCACAACCTCCTTACAGCCCGGATATGGCACCATCGGACTTTTTTCTGTTCCCCAAGATCCAGAGACACCTTAAGGGGACGCGGTTCGGGACTCTGGAAAACGTTCAACGTGCTACGACGAGGGCTCTAGACAGCATCGAGGTTGCCGACTTCCAGGGAGCGTTCAGGAATAGGAAAATCCGGTATCAGCGTGTTATTGACTCCAATGGGGACTACTTTGAAGATTTCTAAAGCGAAATTGTACATATTTTGCCAATAAAAAATTTCCTGAGGTCAGTCTGGTAACTTATTATTCAGACCCTGTAAATATTTTTCCAATTGGTATAAGACGATTGAATAGATTAGATCAATTAATAAACTTTCATTTTTCTTCTTTTGAAGGTGTTAAAACATATAACAAAAATATAAGTACGTTCTAGTGAAAGTTTCTTAAAACGAATGTCGTGTTCCCTAAAGCACCAAGTTTTTTCTTTTGCATACATAAATTTTCTTCACAGGCATATTTTCACGGTTTAATTTATAATAGATTGTGTACTTTATTAAAATGTAATAAAAAAATTTCATTCTATCAATTAAAAATAAAACAAAAGAAAACATGAGCTTATTTGTTTGAAGCTGGGGTATTTTTGTTTTTTGACTTGGTCAGATATTAAGTTCTAATATTACAACATTAGGATTTTATAATACAAATTACAAAAACTATAAAAGTTCGAACATGACCGCCTTCAGCTAAGGACTTCTCCCAATGAGATTCTACAGCAAAATTGAATTAAAAGCGATCACTCGCCAGTTCTCGTTGAAAACGCGACTGTGACTACGATCGTTGCCATCTTACTCAGGCCCATAAGGAAATCAATCAACGTCCCTGCCGTCACATCCCGTACCGGAAACAGTAGCTCTAAATTTCATCAGTAGCTCTAAATTTCGATAAACAGCTTCTTTTGAGATTGTCAAATATGACATTTCTCAGATGAAATTTAACGGAAATGATACAAACGGGATAGAAACACACATATTTGCGCGCTAATGTCTTCGATGTCTCATATTTAAAATAAATCGATGACATAGTATTGATAAAATTTCAAATTACAGTCATATGTACTGTCAAAAATCTTTAAAAAATTTGTTTGATGTAAACAGCACTAGATGGCGCTGATTAGGTTGCTCAAAGAGGTTGGTTCGCGACGTGACGCGGTGTTTCCGGTTTCAGGCCTGAGTAAGAAGGCAACACTACGATGCACTACCTCGTGTATCCATATACGTCAAGACGCAACGAATTTGAAGAGCTATTTGCAAAGAAACGTTATACGGTTCCGTAAAAAATTTCTGATGAGTTTGCCCCGCAGTGCTACCCAATCGGACACTTCAATTTCGGTATACCCGTCTTGATTGCAGCAACCACAGTACAGCACATCAATCGGCCAATGTAATTTAGTTAATTAAATGCGGACATATGTCATCGATTTTTCACCAAATTTCTATTACGTGATTTCAGTCAAGTTCACAACATTCTCATAATCGAAATTCATCAACAAACAATCTATATTGTCAAATATCCTCCCAAAACAAATATTCCTTCTTTCAGGAAAACACTTTCCTATCCATAAAATGATTTCACTTTCCCGTCGTGAAACAAAATGCCATTACAAAAACGAAATCATTGCAAAGCAGCAAGGGGTCAAGGAACCGGCATATACCATATTCTTCATTTTAATTTCGCTCGAGATTTTCCACACTCGAAAGTAAATACTTGCTTTTCATTTATTTATTATCACGATGGCGCATATGAAGATGGATCATGACGAGGAAGGCGACTCTTTTCGCCCATTTTCACGAGTCCCGGGTTTCGCTCTCAATCGCACTTTCCATTTTCTTACTTTTTCCCATAGATATAGAGAGTACTGGATCCGCAACCGGTCGTGAGAGCCGAAGCAATTGGCAACCTGCGCTAAAGTTGTGTGAAAATGAGGTTTGAGGCGATATGCTTTTAATTTAGCACTCTATTCACGGCAAAACACGTTCACATTTAAAAAGTTTTTAATTTTAAAGATCGCGCGTACGTAATCGGAACTTTAATTCACAGTTTTAATTAAAAATTTACGAAATTTCCATCCGCTTTGACACATGAGTTTTCCCGCGTGGTTCGCGCTCTTTTCGATTTTCTTTTGCTTTGACGTTCGAGTTTTCCGTGAGAGTTGTTTATTGTTTATACTCAAACTGAAATGAAATTTCGTTGGTGTGCGCGGGTGTCAGTGGGGGAAGCGATTCTTCTGAAGAGAGAAAAGAAAAACCTGGCTGGAAAAAAAGGGGAAGGAGAAGCAGAGGGAATCATATAGTTTTGAGAGCGTAAGTTATTTATAACTTATGTATGTGGCAAATTTGCTTCTCACATGGACGAGTACACAGATTCTCGTTGCTCGTCCATTTGTTTATATGTCTTTGCTTTTTCATATTCCCCAACTATATTCAATGGCGGTTTACGGGTCTTTTTGGGACCGGTTTTCTTTGTCGGGTGGAGTGTTTTTGGGACCGCCCTCGTCGCAATGCATCATCGGGAGGGGTCTCGCGGGAAAACATGCGCTTGAGAATGTGCCTCGAATGAGGAAAACAATTTTAAGATATGGGTAAAGAATGGATTCTACACTGAATTCACATGAATGCATTTTATGATTATTTTACTTAAAGTTTTAGTGGAAGAAAGTGAAGTTATGTTAATGGGTAGGTATTTAGGGGGAACATTTGAATCTTCCAACGGAACACCATCACTGAACTGCTCGAAACACTTTCAAGCAATCCACGACTTTATCAAAAGGAATTCGATGGCAACCATAAATTCAACCTCGAATGGGTTTCACGAGTGGGTTGTCAAGATCATGTATGCGGAACGGAAGACAAATGGAACCGCTAATTTTCACTTTCAAAGGGGCTCTCCTGAACACTTCATGCAGTAAACGAATCAATTTCAACAACACATATGTACGTGTTATAAACTTTAAAACGATTTTGGAATCTAATATATTCAAATTTCCAAAATATTCCCGACTTTAAAATGCGGCCAAAAAAATAGCCAATCGGTTTTCGCGTCTTCTCCGGGGCGTGGTCCAAGTCAAAATCCACGATCCGTCCCCAAAACTTGTCTTTCCTCTTTCTCATCCCGTGTATACGTTAAATCGCATCAGCTGAGCTCAGCCTAGTAAGCTTGCCTTCGGTAAGGTAATGCATCGTTGGGGTGCACTAAATCGGTGTTCCCATGTTCAAAATTTTAATTGGCAGATTTAAAATTTTTCATGAAAAATTGACTGAAGTAAAGAAACATGAAAAAGATTCGGAGCAGTAATTAAAGTTAAATCTCATCAAGAATATAATTAAAGGGAAATGTTTAGATTTTATATAAAGGAAAATTGATATGAAATTACATCTAAAAATAATAATAAGAAAGAAAACTATTTTACAAATTACGATTATGAATGGAAGTAATTAAATATTTTTTCTAAATCTGCCATAAACATTTTGAATAGGAGATAGGAAGGTTTTCGAGCAGTTTGCTTGTGTGAATTCTCGATTACTACAAACTGTGGCAGAGCAAACGATCGGACATCAGCCCAGCGCAAAAAAATGATTGATTTGATGATGAGTGCCACAGCGCGTTAGAAATAAAGAAAAGGACGTGCTAACAATACTTACTAGGAAAACAAGGAAAAAGAGGGAACAATATGAACATCTCAGAAGAGTAGCGAATAAGATAATTCGAATTAAGAAAAGAAAATGCTATGACGACCAATTGAGAAATATAGATGTAAGTTTAGCGACCAACAACACAATACAAGCATACAAAGTAATGAAAAGCCTGAAACGTGGTTATCAGCCCAAAACCACGCTCTGTCATGATGACATCAGCAATATCATCGCTGATGAAACCAATATTAAGGAAAGATAGGCATAATATTTCAAGGACCCCCTTAATCCTCGGCACAGCTCCAGACCATCGTAGTTTATAGATATTCCCAGATAGCTTCCACTGGCCATACCTACTCTGGATGAAGTTTGTTCCATCATCAAAGTCCTAAGGAATAACAAAGCGCCAGGCATCGATAAGATTCCAGTGGAAGTCATTAAATATGGTAGCAGTGGAGTTCAGAAAGCCATCCATAAAATCATCCAGCATATTTTGCAGGAAGAACATATGCCGAATGAGTGGAGCCAATAAATTATATTCCCTATCTACGTAAAGGTGAGAAATTACAGTGCGAAAAATGAAGAGACATATCACTACATTGTATGCGTACAAAATATTTTCAAAGATTTTAGAAAATAAAATTAGATCAAATGCCAACAATATTATTGGGGAGAATCAATGTGGTTATAGAGCAGGTAGAGCGATGAAACACCGTTGACCTTAAGCAATAATACAACAGTATTTATCGTAACGTATTGTACTGAATAATGCTTTGCTTTGGTATCCCAGCCAAATTAGCCCGTCTACCAAAAAGACAATGACGTCGACAAACTCCCAAGTCCACATCAGTAACCAGTTCACCCACGCCTTTGACACAAATATCGGACTAAAGCATGGAGATTGACTGGCACCATTGCTATTCAATTTGGC
Source organism: Odontomyia ornata (assembly GCA_963969285.1). Classification (NCBI taxonomy): domain Eukaryota; kingdom Metazoa; phylum Arthropoda; class Insecta; order Diptera; family Stratiomyidae; genus Odontomyia; species Odontomyia ornata. The sequence goes on from OZ017738.1 coordinate 180,587,398, forward strand.
TCTAGAATATGTAATCAGAAAGCTACCTGTCGATACAAGAGGAAAGTTACTATACAAGTTAAGAAAAGTGGTAGCTTATGCGGACGACGAAGCTATAAATCAATGAGAATTAAACAAAGCTCATGACGCAATCGAGGAAAAATACCTCAAATACCACACTTGTCTGAAACCAAATTGAAAATGTGAGCGAATTTATAAACTAAAATAACGAGAACCGGTAATGAAAGAGATGAAAAACGCCGAAGAATACAGCTTGTAAATAAAATATTTTTTGAAGTTTTGACAATCTTGAAGACCAGTTACATGCACTGGAACACAAAGCTCCAAGTATACAAATCTGTGATAAGGCCTGTGTTATGTCATGGGTATGAAACATGGACCCTAACTAAAACTGAGGTAAGATAAGAAGCCATATGGTAGCAATTTGCATATGTATTCGTCGGCGTACTAATGGACAAGCTTCCGTGGGCTGTCAGCCAGCTGCGGCATAAGCAAATGCGTATATCGCGTATTTTCCGAATGAAAACATACGATATGTATTCCGTGCTTGCTTAAAATCCACCTTGCACTGTCTACTGTACTCCTAAATTTTTCAAGGCGAGCAAATGAAGCACATGTTTTGCACTTTCCACTGATAGCTCAGCGTTGAGAAGTAAACAAACTCCTATTCATTCACTTTGGAAGGCGATAAAAACTAAACGACAATATAAACTGAAATAATTTTCATTTCACTAGGAGCGCTATTGTGTTCTCCGCGGACCATCTGGTTTTCACTGTAGAAGTCCGTGTCTAAACCGTACAAAACCTCGAATTTTCGTTGGCACCTCTTCAATTCTTCATATAAGGCCATGTAAGTTAGCCAGCAAAGTCGGCCTACTAATGGTCATGTGTGTAGTAGTAAGCGCTGTTTTGACTCTAACCCAAGCATCCGCGAACATATTGAACGCCTTCGAAAGACGGGTCCTGAGACGAATAATCGGAGCGAGGCTGGACCAATGGCAAATTCGATGTAACCATGAGCTGCTTGGCATTTTTGACAAGCTGGAGGTCTCAATGTTGGAAGGCTGTAGAACCTGCAATGGGGTATTCGTTGGGAAAACTGAAGGGCGGAGAGCAGTGGGGAAATCGAGGAAACTCTGTTCTGACTCGGTCGACGTGGCTCGGATTTCGAAACTGGAGGCCGCGGTCAATGGAACGGGATAGTTAGAGACGCTTGTTGCAGGAAATGAAGGCCCAAGAGGGGCTATAGCACTACGGCGAAGAAGAAGTATCCACAATTATATATATTCACGGTATATTTGACTTGCCTATAGCATGTGTCGAAGTATTTGAGGAGGTATTAAAACAGTGGAAACGCATACGAAAGCTGGTATGTTTGCAATCAACTGTAAAAAAAGGATGAATGTAGACGTAGGTAATTACCAATCGTCTTTATTTTCCTTAATTTCTCAATAAGTCATTCAAATATTGTCAAATTTCTAATTATATTACTCAACTATATTTCTCTTAACCCCCTAAAGGATCATTTTGTTAACTTTTCTAATTATCTGTAATTCTTTATCCGCTCAATCTTCTGAAAGGATCACTTTTCTAAGTTTGGAAATTTCGTAATTAGGGTAATTGCTGGACCCTTTAATGGATCGTTTAGAACTAAAGAATTATTACCTGCAGAAAATTTTAGATGCATAAATGAGTGTAGATTGTTTATAAGAAACATTTGTGAAAAAAACTGACGAAGAAAGGGGGTTCCTCTCGAAGATTAATAAACAGTAATAATCACCCAAAAAAGGAAGATTTTTCGTTTGTTTAGTATCGTCAAAGCGAGATAAAAACATCCGAGGCATAACCAAAAACACTGCTTAAACTGACACTTTCAATTCCAGGTGGTACAGGGGGAGGGGAAATGTACGCAAAAATTGTTCTTTCAACGTCTGTACTAATTCTCATCAGGCCATCGCTCTTATTAGATGCACACGGGTGAAAGAATTATTTTTAATTTTCCTACTTATGAAAACTCAATATGTTTTTGTAACTAAGAATTATTTTCAGATTAATTTTCTCCTGTAAGTACTTGTGTTTGCTAAACTTTTTTCACTGATCTTTTAACATTTTTCTTCTTCAATCATTTTTCAGACAAAATATTAATACAACTCAAGTATGTGATACAAACAAAGAATTTTCGTAAGTGGTTTGAAGCTATCGGAGCCATCCGAAAAACGAGATCGATGCCCGCACAATGCAAAAAAGCTCGAATGTAGAGCAAAATTATCGTAGAGATTTAAAATAAATTTATGTAAAAACGATCGGCTGATTATTCGAAAAACTTTAGCAAAAATTGACCAAAGGTGACTATAACCTTGATCCTGTAGATAAATTAAGAAAAATGCCAATAACTGCAAATACACCTACAACTTTGTTACCAAATTCTACTTACACCTCCTTTGTGGTGATCGCCGGCAACTTTTACTTTCTGTAAAAGGCAGACGTAAGCCTGATAACGCAATCGAAAGTAAAAACCATGTCGCCGGAAAGGGAGTTGGGCGATGGGCTGCTTCCCCGTTCCTGTAAAACCCTTCATTGTTGCAAGACGTGCAACAGACCTGGGAATGGATTGGATCTGTGAAACGACCCCGTAACCGAAAAAAGGGCTGCGGCATTGGATCGTTGAATGTCAGATTACTGAACTACCCTGGTGCTGCTAAAGACCTTTTACTAAAGGCCAGCCAATGTAAATTAAACATAGTGGCAATCCCAGAATCGAATTGGACTGGAAGTGATATTATAAATAAATGATCGTACACAGTATTCGAAAGTGGGAAGTCTTTTGGAAGGCGAAGGTTCCAAGTGGCCTTCATTGTGGATAGGGAGTTCGAATCGCATGTTACTGATTTTAAGGCAATCAATGAACGGGTGTGTGCGATCCGTATAAAAGCGAAATCCTTCGAAATTCGACTGATAAATGTACACACCCCGGCCGAAGAAAACGGCGAAGAAAGTCATTTTTTCCTCCTTGCGATCTCGTGTTTAATTCTCCTACTGTTCATCTGCAAAAAAAACGAAAGGAGCAACGTGTGATATACATACGCAAAAGAGACGAAAGGAGAAACGTGCAATATACATACGCGAGTGGCTACACATAATTGTAAGAGTGGTTCGATTTCCCCACCAGTCCGTATACGAGGGAAATGGCACGCAACACAATGCCCGTCGAAAAGGTCAATACGCTGAACAAGGAATGACTAAAACTTGAACTTAGACTACGGAACGTCTCTATGCAAGGGAACAAACCCGAGCTAGCACAAAGAGTTTGCGAAATTCTGGCTAATGACGAAATCGGAACAGACGGGAAAATGTCAGAATGTTGGGGTGAAGATGATGTGCGCGAGTTACGTGACGAAGTAAAGCGATTGAGGGAGTTAATATCAGCTGTCACCGCCACGTTACTGAAGGGGGGAAAGTTGGCGACGTCTTCAACCACTGAACAGATTAATACTCAACCGATCGCAGTACAGGAGCCGATACCACCCCTCAGCGACGTTCGAAGTTGACGTATGCGAACGATCGGCTGATTTAGTGCGGGCATGTGGTGGACCGCATTCCATAACATCCGAGATATGACGGATATTTTACGAGACTTCGACCCGTCGTCCAAATCCGGCATGTCGGCACCGCAATTCGTTGATCACGTTTCGCAGCTATTATGCAAATGCCAGAGCGTTCTATAAAGGAAAAGCGGGAAACTCTGCAGGACGCTTCAGGTGTTCAAACGGTGGAAGAAAATATAGAGATCATCGAGAATTCGATGGTCAGTGCTGCGATCGTTACCGAAGAAACTGATGCAAGGGTCGTAAATCCCGACATAATAAAGCACCATTCTCAAGCCAACGAGGAGATAACGGCAGGAAAAGAAACAAGTGGCCAGGCAAATAATGAATGCTGTGTGATTGAATCGCCAACATCGAAAATGTGGCGGGAGTAATGCATTCAGAAACGGAAAGCGATAACCTCTGCCAAGGATGGTTGCAAAGTACAATTGCCGCCCAGCGGCACGAAGAAGAAAAGCTATGCCAAAAAGCGGGAGGGGTTCTGAAAAGAATGCAATCTGCATGTGACTCCCAAAAAACCAGCAAAGCAGTAAGGATTGGGCTCCTTGAACTAGAGGAGCTTCTAGACCGCACTGGGCATTATCAGAGGAGCTGGTTAAAGGCCGAAAAGGACCAGAAGACTGAAGAAGAGCAAGAGGCAAAAGGAGCGCACCAGTAAAAATCAATAAAAGAATGGCGTCTAGCCAAATCGAAGGAGATTGGGATAAAAGAAGGAAGGAAGAGGCACTTGATGGGCGTGGAGCACCAGATTACGGATTGTAGATAGTGCTTACAAAAGAGCGAAGAGAGCCGCTAAGAATCTCCTTCAAAAAGTGCCAGAAAGTAAAGTTTGCACAAACGCCCAACCAGAAAATGGACCTGATGCAAAACAGGAGAGGCAGAAGCCCCAACGTAGACACTGGCAGCAGGCACTACTCGTAAAACCCCAAGATGGTGGATCTTACGCGGAGTTACTGCGGGACATCAGGAGAAACGTAAGGTTCGAAGACACCAACACAACCATTAAAGCAGTACAACCAACACGGTTGGGCCACATACTGGTCGAATACGGAGCTGAGGCCGACAATAAGGAAGCACTCTGCGACGCAGTAAAGAAAGTCATCGGCAAAAGCGCAACTATAGCCTCGCTTGAGCCGATGGGAACGATCGAAATAGGAGACATTGACTGCGTCACGGATCTGGCAAAGGTAGGAGAGGCCATCAAAAGTGAGTTCCCCAGCGTGGGACGGATCAGAGCGAGACTGGCATCAGAAAACAACAGGGGACAACGCATGGCCATAGTTAACTTAACCGAAAAGGACGCCGAACAATTCTTGATAAGGGCAACGTACAAATAGGGTGGGTTGTCTGTAGGATACGGCGAAGAGAAATGCATCTTCATTGTTTCAAATGTCTTGGCTATGGTCACACCACACAATTGTGCAAAGGACCCCATAGGAGTTCCCTATGTTACAAATGTGGTGAAATGAGACATAAAAGAAAAGAGAGTACGAAGGAGACACACTGTATTCTTTGCAAGGATGCTGATCCAAAACCTGATGTTGGACACATCTTGGGTTCAGGAAAATGCCGGGTTTTCCAGGAAGCCCTAGCGAAGACAAAACTAGAACTTCGATGACCCGCATCCTGCAGCAAAACCTACACTGCAGTTCAACCGCCCAAAATCTGCTTGAGCAGTTTGCGACGGACATAAAAGCCGACTTTTTCCTGCTGAGTGAGCAACATCATGATAAAAACTCGGCAACATGGTATCCTGATGAAACTGGTCCTGCCGCAATCTGGGTTCGAAATAGTAATCTCCAGCCAGAGAGCTGTGGACGTGGGGATGGTTTTGTGTGGGTTCAGTGCTCAGGGACCACCTTCTTTAGGGCATACCTAACGCCGAACGAACCAATATCATCTTTCGAAGCTAAGCTTAATGCTCTGGAGGGCGCTGTCTCGAACGCAGAGGGTAACGTGCTCGTTGGGGGAGACTTCAGCGCTAAAGCAATCGAATGGGGCATGCCTCAAACAGATCCGCGGGGAAAACGAATCCTAGAAATGGCGACCTGGACGGCGCTCGTCGAACTAAACACCGGAAATACACCGATTTTCCGCCGTATTGGTAGTAAGGGAACCATACCGGATGTGACATTCGCCTCGGAGTCCTTTGTACGGAGGATACACAACTGGAAAGTATTAAAGGACTACTCAGCCAGTGATCATCAGTGCATTCTGCTTGAGATAAGTGATGTTGCCTCCCGACGTCCGTGCTCTGGGCTTTCTACAATTGGATGGAACATTGGAACGATGGACATCGAGAAGTTCGTTGAGGTTCACGAGAGGGGTGTCACAAGCTCCGGCGTGAGGCTCAACGGGCGCAGAACCGTGATGAGGCAAGCAACCGCGCAGCAGCATATAAGTAGGCCAGAAAATGCCTTCGCAAACTGATCAACACCAGCAAGGCTCGCTCCTGGCAAGAGCTAGTGGACAATGTGAACAAGGATCCATGGGGCTCTAGCTACAAGCTAGTTATGCGGAAGCTTGGCGCCCTACGGAAATCTTGCATACATGATGCGAAAAAGATGGACGAGATAGTGTGGGCACTCTTTCCTGCCCATCCCGTCCGTGTTGACGCTGTCCGTGTTGACGCTTTCCATGGTGAAACAGCAGTCGAGTGTCCATTCCTCACACATCCGGAGCTTAAAGAAGCAGTACCTTCTTTGAAAGCGAGGAAGGTCCAGGTTCAGATGGTGTTCCGGCTGAGGTGTTGCGGCTTGTCTATAACCATTGTCCTGACTTGCTGCTCAGCACATTCAACGCATGCCTACGGGACGGGGTTTTCCCGATACGATGGAAGGTGGCGAGGCTCGTGCTTATCTGCAAGGGGAAGGGAAATCCCGAATCGCCGTCTGCATACTGCCCGTTATGCATGCTAAACACGGCTGGGAAAGTGCTAGAGAAACTCATCAAGGGAAGAGTCACTGACGCGATTCGTGGAGCTGGGGACCTATCTCCTTGGCAGTACGACGTTCTATCATTGATGCGATTGCAGAAGTGGTGAACGCGGTCAAAAGGCAGAGACATATGGTCGCGCCACACGACGGATCGTCCTGTTGGTGACACTCGACATAAGGAACGCCTTCAACTTCGCTAGGTGGGTGGATATTCTGGATTCGCTGGAAAATCCTTTTCAAGTTCCAGAATATCTAATCCGGCTTTTGAGGAACTAACTGAAGAACTGAAGCCTGCTCTACAACACGACACAAGGACAACGAAGGATGTCAATTACATCGGGTGTTGCCCAGGGATCTATCCTTGGTCCGGACCTGTGGAACGTGTCTTACGACGGGCTACTCAGACTCAAGATGCCAGATGAGTCACGCTTGGTCGGCTATGCGGATGATGTTGCGGCTCCGGTCACTGGATGCACCGTTGAACAGGCGCAACTTAGGCTAGGTATGCTAATGCGCCGAGTGAGGGACTGGATGACTGCTCGCGGGTCCAGTTTAGTACTGGGGAAAACCGAAGTGGTCATCTTGACAAAAAAGAGAAGCTCTAGGGTGAGGATGATCAGTATTGGAGATAGATCGAATCAAAGCCATCGGTGAAGTACCTAGGGCTACTGATCGACTCGAAGATGAGTTTCTCTGAGCAAATCAGGGCAACGGCTGAGAAGGCTGCTTCGGGAGTATCGGCTCTGAGTCGACTTATGGCCAGCTTAGGGGGACCCAGCCCATCAAGAAGACGCCTCTTGATGAGTGCTGTAGGGTCAGTGCTACTGTACGGAGCAGAGGTATGGGGCCACGCTCTCAATAAGGAGGTTTACCGAAAACGCCTGGCACAGGTACAGAGAAAAGGAGCGCTCAGGATTGCATCTTCGTATCCGGCAGTCTCTGATTCGGCGGCGCAAGTCATTGCAGGCGTGATACCTGTCGTTATACCTATCTGCGTTGAACCGAGGACGCGAGGGAGATGGTTGTCCGCGAGGAGAGACAGCGCTTACTCAACGGTTGGCAGCAGTCTTGGGTGAATTGTACGAAGGGAAGGTTGAATGCGCGCCTCATCCCGGATGTGAGACCGTGGCTGAATCGAAGGCATGGTGTGACTGACTTCTATTTGACTCAGCTTTTGAGCGGGCATGGGTGTTTTCAGTCTCACCTGCACAAGAGGGGTAAGTCACGGTCTCACGATTGTCGGTATTCCCCAGGAGAGGAAGACAACGCCTGCCAAACATTTTTTGCGTGCATAAAATGTGACAGGCTGCGAAGGCACCTCTACAGGGAGACGGGAGAGCTCACCCCGGATAATATAGTTGGGGAGATGCTCGAATCGGTTGACAAATGGAACCAGGTGGCACATTACATTCGGGTAGTCCTAAAAGATAATAGGGACTCACAGCAGCCGGGGGTGTTGTAGCTGGGGGATCGCTTGTCTAGCACTCCCTCTTCCCCTCTCCCCTCCCGCCAGAAGAGCCATCCACCAGCCTGAAGGCGCCTTATAGCGTAACAAAATGAGACCTGGCCCGAAGTAATGGGTCTAACCATTCCAAGCTGGGTTCTCAGGTTGACAGGGGAGGTGTTTAGTGGGTTGTCCATTCGCCTTGTTGCGGACATGGGAGTCCCACACTCTGTGCGAAAATGGGCATTCACCTCCCTTCCACAAAAAAAAACAAAAACAAGTTGGGTAGACAGACCTATGCTCATGTCAGAAGGGTTTTGTACACAACTTACAAAATGCAGTAACCAGTAACGAATAAAATCAAGAAACACGTCATGTTTGAGGATCATACTATTTTTAACAAAGTTGAAAACATTTTGACTTCTGAGGTATTTGTTATAGTTATACCCATAAATACCTCGGTTGATAATTTTTTCAGGTTTTTTAGATCACGGGTGTCCATTCGCGAGGGAGGAAACACATTTTTCATGTATTTCCAAGTCCCCCCACCCCCTGTGCCTCCACTGAAGCAAAAACTGTCAGTTTAAGAACTATTTTGAAAAGCTCTCATAGAGAACTTTCAGTTGATACTCATATCGGCTACCTTTCTTGAAATTTTTTTCAGGGACCACTCCTCTGTACTGTAATCATCGATTCATGGCCTATTTTTTCGAATCCTAGAATGGTTACAAAGCCCTTTTGCTAGGAGCTCTCTCCTGCCTCTTCGACTTGTTTCAATTGTATGTACTCATCTTCATGATACCTATCATTGCTGAAATTTTCATGCAAATTCTAGCAAAGCTGTAGTGTCTAAGTCGGTAAAAACGCATATGACTCCATAGCCATATGTTTCCAAAGTGATACAGGGCATATTGCTCCATAGTAATACAGGAAAATTCAAATCGCTATAACTTTGGTAAATACTACTCGATCTTTATAAGGGTTTCAGAAATAGAATTAATCTTATAAATAGTCATCTTATAAATAGTCATCTCCTTGCTAAATTTTGTTGATACCGTTTAGATTTTATTCAAGAAAATACAAAATCGATAAATCATACTATTACTAACAAAGTTGAGTGAATTTCGACTTCTCATGTATTTGTTGTTGTTGTACTCATGAAGGCCTACATTCAGAATTTTTTTCAGATTTTTCGGATGGAAGGTGCCCAATCGCGAGGGAGGGGGGGGGGGGGTACGCGAAAAGTTCGTACATTTCCTCTTCCCCTGCCCCCCTCGGTACTTATAAGGCAATTTTAAGACTTGTTTTGAAAAGATCTCATTGAGACCTTTCCAATGACACCCTACTCGACTACCAATGGCGAAAATTTTTTTTTGTGGGGTCACGTCCCTATATGGGGAGACCCCCCTTAAACGCCTTTGAAAAATTTTTCCACTCTTGAACTTTCAAGAGGTCACCACTTCTGACCTTTCTACAAAGTTTCATGGCTGTACCCTCTATAGTTTCGGAGAAAAAGTGCTGTGACATACAGACGGACGGACGGACACAGGTCGTGATTGCAATAGGGTTTTGTATTTTAGTACAAAAACCTAAAAAGGGTGTGTTGGGTACTCACTAGTCGGTCGATTCTTCTCCAGTTTGGCCTCGTCATGTTGGTTGCCGGCTCCTGGAAATAACAAAACCCCACAAAGCATCGGACTTATTATGTAAACAAAATATACTTATCTGATATTGAAGTTTTTTGCTGATCTCCTGCACGAGAATAAACCTGGAATCATCACATTGACACTTCACTTGGCAATGACATTTGACGTCTGTCTACAATGTTTTGAAATGACAATGTCAAAAATGTCACAGGGTGCCCGTAAACTATGAATATCGCAGAATCACGTAATTGTTTAGAATATTATGAATTTAGTATAAGATTAATTTACGCGGGAAAAATGTACCGAAATTTTCAAAAACGGGAAACTCTTTGAAAGAGATTTTCCATTGTTCGTTTGGCATTGTCCGTTCGTAAGATAACTTGGTCGCAATAAAGTATCAGTTTGGCATTGTTCGTTCGTAAGATAACTTGGTCGCAATAAAGTGGATTAGAATTTTTATCGTGAAACATTTTTTCCTTTTTGGTTTTATTGTGAAACAGTTTTTGGTCCGTCGAGCCGGATATAGTTCTGGATAATTTTAAATGGTGTGTTAGTTACAATTTAGTTTTGTTGAATTAAGTGCAGTGAAAAGGCGCTTAAAGGTCGGTTCGCGCGGGTTAAGAAAGTGAGCAATTGAGCAAGGCAAGGTCTGGTGAGTTCCATATTTTAGTCCTTTCCTTCCTAATTTCATAATCGACATCATCTTCAATTTTTTTATTTGCTTAAATTTGGTGCACAATTGCAAATCTCATTTTCTGTGGAAAAAAACGAATCGTGTCTCAAATCCGCACTACATTGGATGGATAGTGCGGTTGAATTTATTGGTCACACATCAACTTTATTTGCTAAAAGTTGGTGTACAATTGCAAAGTTAATTTATTTTGGGAAGAGCGAACCGTATTTCAAATCCGCACTACATCGGTTGAGTATTGCGGTGGAATTTATTGGTCAGACACTGTATCGGTGTCAAATTGGTATTAAATTTAGAATTTTATGCACAATTGCTATTGTTCGTGCATTTAAGAGTGCGAACCACACATCAAGTTTGCACTGCATCGGCTCATCGTTGCAGAGAAATTTAGTTGTTTGCTGTTGATTTGGGAAAAGGTTAAATCATTCGAAACTTGGTTTAGATTTGGATCCTTGTTGCGGTGCTTAGGTAACGGTACTTACTGGACATTGGGCGGAATTTGTGAACCGTCATTTAAACTTGAGTAAGTTCGAATCCTGTGCCGTGCCGCTTACTTAATAGTAACAAATAGACTTTCGTGCGACTGTTTATTACATTATTTGTTAAACTTCGATTTGATTAAAGTTAATAGTTTGGAATTTCGTATTGGGATCACGTCCTGCGACCTCACGAACGATGGATGGTTTAGTGGCACAACAAAGTGTACTAAGCGAGCAGCTAAGCAAAATGGTCACGAATTTCCGAAAGGACCCTAAGGCACGGAAAACAACCGCGTACGCTACAAAACTACTGGAACGGGTGCAACAAATTCGTCGGTCCTTCACGGAGAATCATCATCAGATTCTTGAATTGGTAGATGGAAAGAAGATCCTTGAAGCAGATTATTTTAAACAGAACGTATATCTGGCGTTTGAGGAGGCAGAGTTGAATTTCGAGGTAGAATTGGAAGAGTTGCGAGTGGAGCAAGCGGCATATGGAGCGCAAAGTTGTAAAGAAGGAGCGAGTCCGTCATCGAAGGCAATGGATGATACAGACGTTCGGCTCCCACGGATCAACCTGCCAAAGTTCAATGGAAAATATGACGAATGGGCATCGTTTAAAGATCTGTTCACGTCTCTGATCCATAAAAAAGCCAATTTACCGAAAGTGGAGAAGCTTCATTATCTGAAATGCAGTCTGTCAGGAGAAGCAGAACAATTATTGAAGCACTATTCGATTACCGAAGCAAACTATGAATCAGCGTGGAAAATGCTCGTGGAACGGTACGACGATAAAAGTGTGTTGTTGAAAACGCAGTTCAACCATTTACTCCATATAAGCAACGCAAGCGAAACCGCATCGTCGATCAAAGTGCTGTTAGACAAAACAATTGATTGCGTGCAGGCCATAGACAATCTAAAGGTAGGAAACATATGGGATGCAATATTAGTGCATTTGACGGCACAGCGATCACCAGCCGAAACACGACAGATGTGGGAGCAACAGCAAGCTAAGATTTCGGAGATATCATCGTTCCAACAACTGAAAGAGTTTCTACAATGCAGGTTCAGAGCGTTAGAAGCTGCTGGGGTAGAAAGGCATAAACCCATTCGCACATCACACAACGTATTTGTGACAAAGGAGGCGCAACAAATCGTGTGTATTCTTTGCAAAGGACCACATTATTTGAGACAATGCTCGAGCTTCCTGAAGTTAGATTATCCTAAAAGATTCGAAATGGCAAAGAAAAATGGTTTGTGCCTCAATTGTCTAAACAAAGGACATTTTGTCGGGAAATGCCCCAGTAAATCGAGGTGTCTTCACTGTAAGAAGGCCCACCATACGCTCCTACATAGACCAAATGCCTCAATTATCGGAAAGGAGTCCCATCAATTGCCGCCCCCGTTTACCCCTAATAGTCAGTCACCGCAACTAACAGCGCAGAATAATCAACCTTGGACCCCTGCGCTAAGACAACAATTGCCGACATTTGGGTCACACAATGGACAACCGTCTACTTCGTCTTCAGCTGATCATCGATTTCCAACGGCAGGCTCAACCGTCGCCAAAGTTAACTCATCGACCATCAATGCTCCAAAAGCGGTATTGTTAGCGACAGCACTGGTGACAGTGGAATCTCCAATCGGGTTCGTGACGCTTCGTGCCTTGATGGACCAAGGATCACAGGCGTCCATCATTACGGAGAGCGCAGCTCAAGGACTCGGGATCAAAAGAGGTTGCAGGAACATATCTGTAACTGGAATTGGGAAGACGAGAGGAATTCAAACCAATGGGACTTTGAAACTTAGACTGCGTACCAAGACAAATGAATGCTTAGAAGTGGACGTACTCATTTTGAACAAGCTAACTAGCTTTGTGCCATCGCAGTTGGTTTCCACGTCGATTAGGGATCAGATAGGAAACATTGATTTGGCTGACCCGTACTTCGATCATCCGAGCAAAATTGACGTCATTCTGGGAGCGGATGTATACGCTCAAGTAATTCTCAGCGAGATTAAAAAATTGACTTTAGGTCCAGTGTTACAGCACACCAAGCTAGGCTGGATAATATCTGGGAGTGTGAACATTGATCAGCAGCAAGTCCTTCATTCATTCAAAGTTGAACTGAACGAAAATGTGGAAATAAGCGAAAGGTTAAAACGATTTTGGGAAATGGAGGAAGTTGATGGGGATAGAACTAGAACGCAAGATGAGGATGCCTGTGAACATCACTACGTTACCCATGTAAAGCGAGAATCAGATGGTCGGTATCAAGTAAGATTACCATTTAAAGACTCGGAAAGTCGAAATTCCTTAGGGTTTTCGAGATCAAGTGCAATTGCAAGCTTGTTGCACCTAGAGAAACGTTTTGCCAGTACCGAAGGTCTCCGAGAGGAATATGCAGCTGTACTACGAGAATATTTAGACTTAGGACATATGCATGAAGTGCCGCATTGCAACGAATGGGCAATGGAAAACGGTCGACAGGTGATCACATCTAACTTCCTTCCGCACCACGCAGTATACAAGGAAAGCACATCGACGAAAGTACGAGTGGTGTTCGACGCTTCCCGGAAAACAAGTTCTGGTGTATCTCTGAATGATACCTTGTTGACCGGACCAACTCTTCAGTGCAGCATGACAGCAATTGTAATGAAGTGGAGGCTAAAGCAGTACGCTATGATGGCTGACATAGCCAAGATGTACCGACAAGTAAACATGCATCGAGAAGATTCCAACTACCAAAAGATCGTTTGGCGGCCCGAACCAAATGGCCCAATTAAAGATTACGCCCTCAATACTGTGACGTTTGGAACTAGCTCAGCACCATTTCTGGCTATTAGAACTTTACACCAGCTTGCATATGACGAAAGGGAAACGTACCCTGAGGCAAGTAAATCGCTCTTGGAGGAATTTTATGTGGATGACCTATTACCTGGAGGTGATAGCGTGCAAGAAAGCGTCATTAAAAGAGATCAGCTGATCAAACTCTTGAAGTCTGGCGGATTCCAATTGAGGAAATGGTTAGCCAATGACAATCAAATTTTGGTAGGACTTCCAACGGAAGATGTGGAAATGAATAACTGCGTTAAGTTTGAAATGGACCATGGATATAAATCATTAGGGATACTGTGGTACCCAATCGGTGATTATTTTACATTTCGTCTCAAAAGCCATGAAAGATTAGAAACTTATACAAAACGATCAGTATTATCGACAATAGCACGTTTGTACGACCCATTAGGATGGTTAGCACCCTTCACGATAAGGGCTAAAATATTGCTGCAAGGTTTATGGTTGTCAGGTCAAGATTGGGACGAACCGATACCCAATGTTTTGAATGGAGAATGGAGTGCTTGGTTAAAACAGTTACCTGAAATTGAAAATATACAAATACCACGATGGGTAGCATACCAGAAGGATTCGTGGGTATCACTCCACGGGTTTTGCGATGCATCCCAACGAGCATATGCGGCAGCTATTTATTTGACGGTGCGATCAGGTTCCACAGTTGCAAGTCATTTGTTAGTGGCCAAAACTAAGGTGGCGCCGGTGAAGCCAATTACGATTCCGCGTTTGGAACTTTGCGGAGCTGTTTTGTTGGCCCGATTGCTAAAAGAAGTAAAGGCAGCATTAAAATTTGATCAAATACCTACGTGGTTGTGGACCGATTCCGAGGTCGTTTTGGCTTGGTTAAAAGGATTGCCGACACGATGGACTGTCTTTGTCAGTAACCGAACAGCTCACATTTTAGACGTCACCGGTAACATACCGTGGAGATATGTACCTTCGAAGGATAATCCAGCAGATGCAGCGTCTAGAGGAATAAAGCCCGGTGATTTACTCGATAGTCAGCTGTGGTGGCATGGGCCAAGCTGGTTAACTAAAGGTGTCAATGATTGGCCTAAAAATAAAACCATTCAGTTAACGAACATAGAAAAACGAAAATCCATGATGGTCAATGTGGGATTAAAGACAGAGTATTTCTTGGATGAATTGTTGAAAAAATATTCTAGCTTAATGAAATTAATTAGAGTCACGGCATATTGTTTCCGTTTTCTTAGAAAGAAGTCCACACAACCCAATTTGCCAAAGTATCTAACTAGTGACGAATTACGGTACGCTTCGGAGTTTTGGATCAGACATGTTCAACAAGATGCGTTTCCGGAAGAAATATGTGAGCTTCAAAAGGGTACGTCCGTCGGAAAGAAAAGTCGGTTGGTCAATTTGAACCCGTTTATTGATAACAAGGGAATAATGCGGGTCGGTGGACGGCTCGAGCACGCGCCTTTAACATTTGATGCAAGACACCCGATGATTTTACCGCGAAATGGTGTATTCACCGATTTATTATTACAAGAAGTCCATCAAGCTACTTTACACGGACAGACGCAATTGATGTTGAATACGTTAAGAAGGAAATTTTGGGTAATTGATGGGCGCAACCGGGCTAAACACTCTATCCACAAATGCGTTCGTTGTTTTCGCGCAAAGGCGAAGGAAGCCAGCCAGTTGATGGGCAATTTGCCAGAAGCTCGGGTAACTATGTCGCGTCCATTCACACACACCGGCGTCGATTTTTGTGGCCCGTTTGAAATTAAAGATAGACGAGGAAGAGGCAGCAGGACGACAAAGGGTTATGTGGCTATTTTCATTTGTTTAGCTGTAAAAGCCATACACATTGAAATCGTTAGTGACTTGTCCACGCCTGCATTCCTAGCAGCATTACGGCGGTTCATGGGAAGACGAGGATTCAGCAGTCATATATATTCGGACTGTGGTACCAATTTTGTTGGCGCAGCCGCTGAGTTGCAGCGAATCACAAAAATTAGTAATGAAGCGGCGGAGATTGTTGCAAATGAAGGCGTAACTTGGCATTTCAATCCACCAGCATCACCTCACTTTGGCGGACTTTGGGAGGCTGGTGTGAAATCTATCAAGCCACATTTACGTCGGGTTGCCGGGCACGTGTCTCTAACATATGAGGAACTATCCACAGTGTTGATTAGAATCGAAGCCTGTCTCAACTCCCGGCCTCTCTGCCCTCTCAACGATGACCCGATGGATACCGCTGCACTCACGCCAGCTCATTTCCTGATTGGCGACGTAATGATAGCACTACCTGAAGCTGAATTGGAAAATGTCAACGTTAACTACCTTGATAGATGGCAGATGACTCAGAAGATTGCGCAAGATTTTTGGAGACGGTGGAAGACCGAATACTTGAATCGTTTGCAACGTAGACCAAAATGGCTTAAATACGAAACCAACATAAAGGTGGGAGATTTGTGTATCCTCATGGATGAAAAACTTCCTTCCTACCGGTGGCCATTAGCGAGGATCATTCAAGTACACCCCGGAAGGGATAATTTAGTTCGTGTCGTGACTGTGTGGACAAACGGCAAAAGCTATACAAGACCAATTACGAAAATTGCGCTGCTGCCAACGCAGGAATCTACACATTAATGTATATATATATAGATGTTTATATTTGTCGCACCATCCTTACTTTCCCCTATCCTATCCTTCACTCAGACCTTGCGCCGAACAAACATTAATATCGTACTGCGATTGACGTCAATTTTGCTTTAACCTAACAATTTGGAGGTGGTTTGCAGTATAGGTGGAGGTGGACGCCCAGCATAGGTGGGACAACTTCATCACGCCTAACTCAATAAATCAGTTTAATACAGCCGAAGTCAACTGAAGATAAAGCGTAGTGCAGCAAAGAACCGATTGGATATGAAACGACACCAAAGGTATTCGGAATTGCAAAACTAAATAATTACTATTTTACTTACAGGGCATTGTTGCTGCTGAGGCGTTGCACCCCTCAGCCGGGGGAGTATGTTGGGTACTCACTAGTCGGTCGATTCTTCTCCAGTTTGGCCTCGTCATGTTGGTTGCCGGCTCCTGGAAATAACAAAACCCCACAAAGCATCGGACTTATTATGTAAACAAAATATACTTATCTGATATTGAAGTTTTTTGCTGATCTCCTGCACGAGAATAAACCTGGAATCATCACATTGACACTTCACTTGGCAATGACATTTGACGTCTGTCTACAATGTTTTGAAATGACAATGTCAAAAATGTCACAGGGTGCCCGTAAACTATGAATATCGCAGAATCACGTAATTGTTTAGAATATTATGAATTTAGTATAAGATTAATTTACGCGGAAAAAATGTACCGAAATTTTCAAAAACGGGAAACTCTTTGAAAGAGATTTTCCATTGTTCGTTTGGCATTGTCCGTTCGTAAGATAACTTGGTCGCAATAAAGTATCAGTTTGGCATTGTTCGTTCGTAAGATAACTTGGTCGCAATAAAGTGGATTAGAATTTTTATCGTGAAACATTTTTTCCTTTTTGGTTTTATTGTGAAACAGGGTGAGTTTTACATTTTATTCGTGAATTAAATTTTTTTTAAATCAATCGAATCGTTGTAAGATTACAATCTTCCAAATTTAAAGAAATTTTTAAGTGAACAATTAGAGATATTTATCAATATTGTTTGTCTGTGGAATCATTTATTTAAATGTCTATATACAAAAGTAGCACTAACGTAATATTCATGCTGTAATAATCAACGGGAAAAATACAATGGATTGTTAAACTTACACCTCGGACTTTCCATTTCGGTGTACCTGGCCGCGTAAAGGACCCGCATCGATGGCGGGCTTTTTTACTGATATGGGCTAGCTATCGGGCGCACTATACCGTTTTGTCGCTTAGCAGGGCCTCTTGCCGGGTAGAGTGGCCTGCCGCTCGCGAGCCCTTTTATGATATAGGGTTATGTGATTTCATTGCATAACTCTATAGCATAAATTGGTTACGTTTGTGCTTCTCATTTGAGGGAAAGAGTCATACAAAGTGCTTTTGTATGAGTTTTTCTCTCAAATGGGAAACACATGGCCACGTCTACGTTTGAATCTTGATCCGGTTGGGAGGGTGGGAGGGGGCACCACCTCTATCTGGATGCCCCACTCTTATTTGTGGGCCATAAGGATCATCGTTAATCACGAAGTCTCCGCCAATCTGTCCGTTTTTGCTTGTCCCAACTTGTTCTCTGTACAAGCAATTTCAACCCTTTGTAGGTTACCTCGGCCTCGACACCATTCGACCGGCATTCTTTCCCTTTAATTCGTGAATGCGATTTTATTTTGTAGTGGGTTCTTGTGCTTGGGGGAAGGAACCCGCCCCACGACAGCGCAACGCTAGCCTGCCAGCGCATTTACGCGTCCCCAGACAAGGCCAATCTCGGCGGATCTTAACATCCTCTTCCTTCGAGGCAGCAGACTATCGCTGTAGTCCTTTACGGACATTTATCTACCTATTTCACTACAGCGCTACTGAAGGCTAAGGCTCGGACTGTGATGTTACGCCATAGGTAACATACGTTTATGCTGCTTTTTGCTACTGCTTCTTCGTAGTCATTAAATTTTGATTATTTAATGAATGATATGCTAACCCCGCAGCAATGAATAAGACTTAAGAAATTTCCAATTTAATTAAAATTGTCTCAAACGCATAAATTGATGATTACCGGAAATTTAACTTGTTTACTACAGTCTAGCAGTTTTTGTGACACGCGTTAATTTGCAACGAGCGTCTTGTCATGTCATCAATCATCAATTCTTCCACAATTGCTTGCAAAATACCGTTCATTTTAACAGCTCAACAATGAAAAATGTGTTAGACCGTGAATTTCAATGCCATTCATCTGCGCAGCTCAACTCCACTCTTAAATTCATCTCAATTGCCTCGAGTGCATTCACGACTAATCAGATACATTATGATCTCTAGCAAATAATCCATCCTATAAATAGAATTCTTTGCTCGACATTTTCGTGCTAAAATAGCCCAACAAGAAGAGAATTGCTCTTGAGATGCTCCTGCCTGCAATGAAGTGTGAATTCGTGGCCAGCACTAACGCGTATTTCTTTAATTTTCATAAAGTGAGCAGTGTAAAGTAACACATTCCACGCGAAGTCTATCCAATAACCTCTATTATAACGATAGACGATTATTACCACAACAATTAGCTTAATGGAGGTCTAGGGAGTGAAGATGGATGTCCGATAGATCTTCACTGTTCTGGAGGGACTGCGAGTTTGGTGGAATGTTTCTTGGACTATTGAAGGCATTATGTCATAGACATGGTGGAGCTCAATAGATCTTGAAGGAAATGCAATTGATGTACTCGTAGATAGGCAGACTCGTAGTAGTGGTCAAATACTCGTACTAGTGGAGACATGGTGGCTAACTCCTTTTTGTAGGCTTACACAATGCATGAGAAATGGAATTGTTTTGCAAGTCAAATCAGTTAATTGTTGTTGATTGCTGGAATGGTATCGTTGGTAAAATAATGGGATTGTCTTAATTAGCTTTAAGTGTATCTTCTACGTACAAACTGAAGATAAAATGATCACATATGCGAGTATGTACGTTATTTGGAAACGAGGTCATACATACTCGTATACTAAAGTTGTAAACATGTTTTCTTGGATTTGGGGCTCAACTGTTACCGTCGGATTATTCAGTAGTAGGAGTGTTTACTAGCAATTGAACTTGTTGTGTGCTACTGCCGAAACAAATGTGGTAAACAAAAGTCTACTAAAATGATTATTATTAGTTATGTATGCAAATCACAATATCCAAATAAACTGATGAGGATGAATTCAGAGCAAACGAAGTTTTATCAAATTTTCGCTTGGAAGTCTCAGGTCTAAAGAATGTTAACTTTTATGACATTGGTGAATAGTAGAAGGCTGTGACAAAAAATGTTGATCTTGTGGTGGTTATTGAACTTTAAGCGGCATGGCTTGTTAATTTTCTTATCGCATAAAAACATTTATTGCTGATTCTATATTTTAAGGGAAGGGTGAGAACTAATTACGAGTTGGTCGCATTCTTTAGTACACACGAATAATGTGAGTTCCACTTTGCTACAGTAAAAGAGTCCGAAACGCAGTACAATAAATTCCAATACAATGAGTAAATCAATATCCGTGGATAGGGAGAAACACTATGAAAGGGACGTTCAACTTAAGAGATTTGAAACATACGAGGTGTGTTCAAAAAATATCACGAATTTTGTTTTTTTTTTCAAAAATTATTTATTTATTCATGAATATCTATTTTGTCCCCTTCAAAGTAATCCCCATGAGATATTATACACTTGTGCCAACGGTTTTTCCAATCTTCGAAGCACTTCAAAAAATCATTTTTTTTAATCTTGTTCAGCTCCTGCTTCGATGCCGTCTTTATCTCGTCAAGCGTAGCGTAACGTCGTCCTTTCATGGGCCTCTTCAGTTTAGGAAACAAGAAAAAGTCACAGGGGGCCAGATCTGGGGAATACGGTGGCTGCGGCATCATTAGTGTGTTGTTTTTGGCCAAAAAGTCGCGCACAAGCAACGATGTGTGAGCAGGGGCGTTATCGTGGTGCAAAAGCCAATTTTTGTTCTCCCACAAATCCGGGCGTTTCTGGCGGATTGCTTCGCGCAAATTGCGCAAAACTTGCAGGTAATATTCCTTTTTGACCGTTCTTCCCTGTGGCAAGAACTCATGATGCACCACGCCCCTGCAATCGAAGAAAACTGTCAGCAAAACTTTCACATTCGACCGAACTTGGCGCGCTTTTTTCGGTCTTGGTTCATGCGGCAGCTTCCATTGAGATGATTGAGCTTTGGTTTCCACGTCATAACCATAAACCCACGATTCGTCACCAGTTATGACCCTCTGGAGCAAATTTGGTTCGTCGCGGACAGAGTTTAACATCTCATTAGCAATGTTCATGCGTTGCTGTTTTTGGTCGCAATTGAGCAATTTTGGTACAAATTTCGCCCAAATCGTTGATAAAAATCGAATGGCACGAGCCAATCGATATGTTTAGGTCCTCAGCAACTTCTCTAACGGTGATTCGACGATTGGCCAATACCATTTTCTCCACTTCATTAATTTTTTCGTCTGTTGTTGAAGTGCTCGGGCGTCCGGCACGCTCTTCGTCGTTCACATCTTCTCGGCCTTCTAAAAACATTTTGTACCACCGATAAACGTTGCTTCGGTCCAAGGTAGCTTCTCTGTATGCCACAGTCAACATTCGGGATGCATCCGCGCACTTAATTTCGTTTTTCACACAAAATTTGATACACGTTCTTTGATCCATTTTTTTGAATAAGTAAAAATCGAAGACGATTGAAAACACGTGCAAGTAAAGCAGCTATCACCAATCAAGTGAACATTCAAAATGGCCGAGCTTGTCGGCATAAGTGACAGACATGAGTACCAATATAGCGCCACAAAAAATCGAAATTCGAATATACGTAACCCGCGAAAATTCAAAATTCGCGATACTTTTTGAACACACCTCGTACTGTAGTTAAAAACTCAACTTTTTTTAAGAAACTAAGAGGTAACATAGGGGAAAGTGGTACAAAACGATCCCGCGAGGTAAAACGATCACCCCAAGTTTTATCGTTTTTATCAGCACCATCTATTATTTTGGGTGAAAACCGC
The DNA here is from genome assembly GCA_963969285.1 of Odontomyia ornata. Taxonomy (NCBI): domain Eukaryota; kingdom Metazoa; phylum Arthropoda; class Insecta; order Diptera; family Stratiomyidae; genus Odontomyia; species Odontomyia ornata. The sequence goes on from OZ017738.1 coordinate 180,608,722, forward strand.
CTTTTGTGTCATTTGTTCAGCATTCTGCCAAAGTTTCATGGCGTTGTGAGTGTTACAAAAATTAATAGCACAATAAAGTGAAAATTTTCTTGATTGATATAAGGTAAACAAAATTCAATGTTGTGTAAGCTCAATGTACGTGCTTGCGATGTGATGGTGGTGTTTGCATTAGTTTTCAGTATAACTTAGAAATTTATTCGGTTATAATTTGATGTCTTTCAGACATGGTCGTTTGGGGTAAAACGAACACCTCATAGGTAGGTAAAATAATTCCAGGGATCATTTTACCTACCTTTGATATGTTTCATTTCGTTTTAGTTTTGTGTTGAGTTAGTTACAATACAGCTAATTTAATTTTTTATTCCAGTGATTCACCTTTCCAAATATGTGTTGGAAAGCTACTGTCATATTGTTTCAGAATCATTATATATATGGTCTGTCTGGTCTAGTGGTTAGAGCATGAACGCATAAGCCGAAGGTCCAAGGTTCTCGTTGGGAGCAACGTGATTTAGTTCAGGGGATTTTTCGGATGTATCCTAGCACACGGGAGCATGGTACTGACCAACGAACTTCCGAAAAAAATCAATACGGTCATGCAAATGAGATACTCTAACTATCTCTAAGCGAAGGCCCGGGAGGGGCTGCAGTGCTACAAAGAAGAAGAAGATATATAGGATTATCCATTTTACGCTTGGGAAAGTAAAGCTAAAGAAAACACATAAAATATTCAGATAGGTTCGAAATTTTTTATTCAATATAAAGATTGACTTTTGCCATTATACATAAAATACAACATCATTTAAATGTCCTCCACAGGACCTCTTACAGGCCTCAACCCTTTTGAGGTAATTTTCAATGACTTTTCGGCACATTTCCGGCAATATCTTGGCCATAACTTCACGAATATTGGTTTTCAATTGCTCAAGATTTTGAGGATTTTTCGCGTAAACACGATCTTTCGCATAGCCCCATAAAAAGAAATCCAAAGGTGTTAGGTTGGGTCCCGCAGGGAGAAAGCCGGCCGACAAGAACATTCTTGGAGGCTAGCATTCTTTGGGGAGTGCCGCCCCCACGGACCCGAGGATATGGCGGGTGCCGTGAGGTTCCCTCCTGGGATGACAGGTAACGACTCTTATTGTATCTGGACTACGCTTTGGACAACGAACTGGAATTGACGCTTTGGGCTGGCGGATGTGATGGTTTGGACCTAGTTGCTTTGCACAGTAGCGCCGAGGTGAAACTCGTGTGTGAACGGCTCCAATTCAACTATCATACCGTCTCCGTCCCGGTAAAACCTTGGCAGGCCTCGGAGTACGTTCGAAGTTCGCACCATTGGGTTGGTGGTGTAGGTTCGGTTGAGACGGACTCCCGATAAGCGCTGGTCTGGCTCTGAGCACTTGTCCCCATAAGGGCTTGTGCCAACCCTCGCATGGCCTCCCTGCTCTGCAAAGATAACCATGGGACCAAAAAGGCGACTACACACACGAACGGAGATAGCGGCTCCGAGGGGGGACCCAATAAAATGGAGCAAATAAAATCAACAGATCTAAAACATCCAACAAATGAAACCACAAGCAAACAGGACGCTAGCACGGAGAACCCTTTCAGGCAAAAACCGCTGTTGGCAAGAACACCGATAAAACAAGTCACCGATTGCGGGGGGAGGCAGCAAACCCCAGAAACACTGTCAAAGCCAACATCACAGGTTAAATCTTCGGAGACAGACCACAGACGGACTAACGAACGAAAGAAGGCAGAGTGCGTTTTGCAACCTGGCATCATTGCGGCCTTTGGGCGCAGTAGAAGGACTATGCGCACCCCGGAACGCCCAGTGCAAGACGTACACAATCCGGATCAAGCTGCGACACCAACAGAGGCCAGTGTAAGACTGGGGGAGGGAGAAGTTTTGCCGTTGGCCGACGCCACTTCAAACGCGACCCAAGCGATAGAAGCAAAAGGGCTAGGAAACGGGGGCCTCTCCCAAGAGGTGGCGCCAAATAGCACAATCGCCCTTGACCGCGCCGAAGAGGAGCGGCTTACTCGGAAAGCGGGGAATATCGTCAAACAACTGAGGGCTGCCTGCGAAGTGCAGAAAAACATAGGCAAGAGTGTCAAGAATGGCATTCTTGAACTGGAGGAGCTTTTTGGCCGCATAACGCACTACAGGCGGAGGTGGCTTGCAACCGAAAAGCACCAAAAAGACACACTCTCCCTCGAGGCATCAGTGGGTCCTAGCAGCACCAAAAGAATGGCCGGCAGCCCAATTGAAGGCGACCGTGAGAAAAGGAGGAAGGACGAGACCATAAACGAAGTTGACACTCCAGGCGAGGAGTTTCATGTGGTGCGAAACAAGGCAGCGAAAAAAGCGGCCAAAAAGCTACTCCTAGAAAAAACAGACAAAGAGCTCAACCACGAAAAGAACAAAGAACCCCCCGATATACCGCAGAAAACAAAAAGCTGAAGTAGAGGATGCCATTAGGAGGGAGTTCCCCAGCTTAAGTGAAGTCAAGGCAAGATTGACACGTGAAAACACAAGGGGGCAACGCATGGCTATTGTCGAACTAGCTGATAAAGACGCCCAGCAAATTTTGGCGAAGGGCAAAATTAAGATAGGTTGGGTGATCTGCAGGATACGGAGAAGAGCGATCCCTATCCGCTGCTTCAGATGCTTCGAATACGGACACACCCGACCTGACAGGAGATCTCTGTGCTACAAATGTGGTGAAACGGGGCACAAAAGGAAGGAGTGCACGAACGAGGCAAAATGCATTCTTTGCAAGGATGCTAAGCTAGCACCCGGCGACCTCGAACATGAGCCGGGGACAGGGAGATGCTGGGTTTTCAAGGAGGCCCTAACTAAAACCAAATCGATACTCAAATGATCCGTATCCTGCAGGTCAATTTGCACCGAAGCACAAACGCTACTTGAGCAGTTTGCGAGGGATAAGAAAGCTGACCTCCTGTTGCTGAGCGAGCAACATCATAACAAGGACTCGCAAGCGTGGTACCCTGACAAATCTGGTACCTCGGCCATCTGGGTTCGAGACAGCGCCCGCCTTCAGGTGCAGGGCCATGGACGCGGGAATGGTTTTGTGTGGGTGCGGTGTTCAGGGATAACATATTTCAGTGTTTATCTGACGCCTAACGAGGCAGTGCGATCTTTTCGAACCAAACTCGATGCCCTGGAGGACGCTGTCTCGAACACAGAGGGCCACATGCTGGTCGGGGGAGACTTCAACGCTAGAGCCATTGAATGGGGTATGCCACAATCCGACCCAACGGGAAAGCAAATCTTGGACATGGCGGCCAGAACAGCGCTTTTTGTCCTAAATACTGGTAACACCCCTACTTTCCGCCGCTGGGGTTGTGTAGGAACCATACCGGATGTGACACTCGCTTCGGAGTCCCTGGTACCCAGAGTACACAACCGAGTACTAGAGGACTACTCGGTAGTGATCACCAGTATATAGCTGTTGAGATTCACGACGGTGCCACTCTGCGTGCATATGCCCAAACTTCAATCCTCGGATGGAGGACTGGGAGGATGGACGTTGAGAGGTTCGCTGACGCACTTACGGCAGGCGCACCGTTGCTGGGAGCTCCGCCAGGGAGTGGAGGGCCTACAGCCAAGGACTTGGTGAACTCAACTATGAGTACCATCATAGCTGCTTGCGAGTCTTCCATGCCCCGTCGGAGACCCCGACATGGTAAGCCTCCAGTATACTGGTGGTCAAACGAGATCGCCGAACAAAGAAGCGAGTGTCACAAACTTCGGCGAGAGGCCCAGCGGGCGCGAACACGGGAGGAGGCAGACACTAGGCTAGCAGCATACAGGTCCGGCAGGAAATACCTTCGCAGGCTTATTAACAAGAGCAAGGCCCGATGCTGGCAAGACCTCGTGGACGATGTAAATAGGGATCCGTGGGGCCTTGGCTACAAGCTGGTCATGGGGAAACTTGGTGCCCTACGGAAGCCTTGTGCGGGGACTCTTCCCCGCCCATCCCGTTCGTGTTGACGCTGTCCATGGTGAAACAGCAGTCGAGTGCCCACTCTTCACACAGCTGGAACTGGAGGAGGCAGTCCTCTCCCTGAAAACGAGAAAGGCTCCAGGTCCAGATGGTGTTCCAGCTGAGGTTTTGCAGCTCGTCTATCACCATTGTCCTGACTTGCTGCTCAGCACATTCAACGCTTGTCTACGGGACGGGGTTTTCCCGGTACGATGGAAGGTGGCGAGGCTCGTGCTGGTCAGCAAGGGGAAGGGAAATCCCGAATTGCCGTCTGCATACCGCCCGTTATGCATGCTAGACACGGCTGGGAAAGTGCTACAGAAACTCATCAAGGGAAGACTCACTGACGCGATTCGTGCTGCTAGGGACCTATCTCCTCGGCAGTACGGCTTTTAAGCAGGACGTTCTACCATTGATGCGATTGCAGAGGTGGTGAACGCGGTCCAAAAGGCAGAGGCATATAGTCGCACCAAGCGACGGATCGTCCTGTTGGTGACACTCGACGTCAGGAATGCCTTCAACTCCGCTAGATGGGTGGATATTCTGGACACGCTGGAAAACTCTTTTCAACTTCCAGAATATCTAATGCGGCTTTTGAGGAACTACCTAAAGGACCGAAGCCTGCTCTACGACACGACACAGGGCCAACGAAGGATGGAAATTACATCGGGTGTTGCCCAGGGATCTACCCTTGGTCCGGACCTGTGGAACGTGTCTTACGACGGGCTACTGAGACTTGAGATGCCAGATGAGTCGCGCTTGGTCGGCTATGCGGATGATGTTGCGGCTCTGGTCGCCGGACGCACCGTTGAACAAGCGCAACTTAGGCTAGGTATGCTAATGCGCCGAGTGAGGGACTGGATGACTGCTCGCGGGCTCAGTTTAGCACTGGAGAAAACCGAAGTGGTCATCTTGACAAAAAAGAGAATCCCTAGAGTAAGAATGATCAGTATTGGAGATATACAGATCGAATCGAAGCCAGCGGTGAAGTACCTGGGGCTACTGATCGACTCGAAGATGAGTTTCTCTGACCAAATCAGGGCAACGGCTGAGAAGGCTGCTTCGGGAATATCGGCCCTGAGTCGACTTATGGCCAACGTAGGGGGACCCAGCCCATCAAGAGGACGCCTCTTGATGAGTGCTGTAGGGTCAGTGCTACTGTACGGAGCAGAGGTATGGGGCGACGCTCTCAGCAAGGAGGTATACCGAAAACGATTGGCACAGGTACAGAGAAAAGGAGCACTGAGAATTGCATCTTCGTATCCAACAGTCTCCGACTCGGCGGTGAGAGTGATTGCAAGCGTGATACCTGTCGCCCTCCTTGCTAGAGAGCGCCGCGCTATTTACCTGCGCCGAAACGAGGATGCGAGGGAGATGGTTGTCCGCGAGGAGAGACAACGCTCGCTCAACGATTGGCAGCAGTCTTGGGTGAATTGCACGAAGGGAAGGTGGACTGCGCGCCTCATCCCGGATGTGAGACCGTGGCTAAATCGAAGGCATGGTGAGACTGACTTCTATCTGACCCAGCTTTTGAGCGGGCACGGGTGTTTTCAGTCTTACCTGCACAAGATCGGTAAGTCACGGTCTCCCGATTGTCGGTTTTGCCCAGGAGAGCAGTACAATGCCTGTCACACATTTTTTGCGTGTACAAATTGGTCAGGCTGCGAAAGGAACTCTACAGGGAGACGGGAGAGCTCACCCCGGATAATATAGTTGCGGTGATGCTCGAATCGGTTGACAAATGGAACCAGGTGGCACATTATGCTCGGGCAGTCCTAAAATATAAAAGGGACTCACAGCAGCCGGAGGCACTTGAGCTGGGGGATCGCTCTTCTGGCATTTCCTCTTCCCCTCTCCCCTCCCGCTAGGAAAGGGGCTCCCCAGCTTGAAGGCGCCCCACGGCGTAACAAAACGAGACCTTGCCCGAAGTAATGTGTCAAACAGTTCCAGGCTAGGTTCTCAGATTGACAGGGGTGGTGTTTAGTGGGTAGTCCAAGGGTATCCTCCATGGGAGTCCCACACTGCCAGACTCGGCGGGCGTAAATGCCTTCACCTCCCTACCACAAAAAAAAAACAACATCTAAACATATATTTTCGCTCGCATATCAATTAGCAGAGATAAACAAAATCAAACATACATTTTCTAGCAAGACGGGCAGACCTGGTAAGGATTGGTTAAGAGGATTCCAAAAAAGGCATCCCGACATCATCATTTGCACTCCGGAGACAACATCAGCTGCCCGTTGTAGTAATCGAGCAGTCACACTAGCAAACTACTGGAAAACCTTCCTATCTCCTATTCGAAATTTGAATGGCAGATTTAGAAAATAATTAATTATTTCTATTCATAATCGTCATTTGTAAAATAGTTTTCTTTCCTATTATTATTAAATGTAGCTTTATGTCAGTTTTCCTCTGTATTAAATTTAAAAGTTTTGTAGTAATCGAGCAGTTAGTTAAATTTAGTATTTTTTTTTTTACTTTAAATCATTCGATAATTTCATGTAGAATGCAAATTTTATTTATGTCAATTTATAGATTTTATATTGTTTTTTATGTATTCAGCACAACTATAGCTGCTCGATTAGAACTCGGCGCCGGCAAAGGGTTAAAAGAAATTCATGCATAATATATCCCAGATTAACTAATCAAACTAAAAAACCAGCTGCTTTGTACAAATTGTATGGGATATCAATTTCCCTCCAATTTCATCACAATGAACGCAGCCCATTAACATTATTCGGGTACAATTCGAAAATTTGACAGGCGCGGACTGAAGGATAGCCGTGATTTCATTGTGCATCGCGGTTTTGATCGGTCTTAGCAGTGGAGAGAGAGTGTTTTAAAACCATAGAGATAGATCGCCATCGAATCATTTTCATTTTGTGTGCCCGTCTGAACTTCATGCTGGACAACTGCTGCAGGTTAAAGTGGGAAGACGAAATAGGATATTTGATCTCTTGGACTTAGCTGGCGATATTGCGATATTGTGGGCTTTGATAACTGGCCCAAGGATTGGCAGGTTCACAAGGCGAAAATCTTACGACTTATTTATCAAGGTAGATTTTTACATTGCAACGTAGCATTAGGTGCGTTAGGACTTCCACTGGGCAAAACCACTCATGCATTTAGTTCCACGAGATAATTTGCTAGAACCGAATTCACAAGATCAACGGCAAAAGGAAAAAATAAAGTCGGCAGAATAATTGGAAGACCTCAAGCTATTTAAATTTGGTTTGGGGGGGTCATTATACGGCATTTTTTAAAAGCAGTATTTACGGGAAATGGTTCAAATACGACGACCAAGGTGTATCAGCGATTGATTCTTCCGACGTTGTGTCTAGTGCTGCCTATATTTTGTTCTATTCATGTTTACCGGAAGCGCCGTACTCGGATGTTATCTAGCTGTCGCAATACAGTTAGCAGGCATTCACTTCAAGACTAATAGTAAATATGAAATAATAATTAAGTAGGCATAGCATTTTTGCAATAGATTAGCAATTAATAGAAAATATTTGCGATAAAACGGACACGATTCATTCTCCCTATTTAATATAGTGAATAAGTGATTATAAGAATATTTTTTTTTCGTTATGAATAGCGATCAGCTTACATTGATTGATAGATCGTATGATGCATTGTTATAATCATATCTTTATCTCCCATACATATTTATGATAGATCCATTTAATGTTATATCCTTATGAAACGGATGCTTTTGATTTATTTTCATTTTTCTCGGTTGCTTTGCATAATTGACTTAGTCCAACATCAATTTAAAACTCCATTAAATAAAACGTGTGCATATATTTATTGCTTTGTGCGTACGGTTAATGTGCGCGCTCCATAACGTGAGGGTAAAGTGATATAAAAAGGGAAAACATTAAAAAGTCTATTAAAAACTATAAAAAGAAACAAGAATCGAATTGCTTAAAACATTTTTACTGTATTGTACATTTTTATTGTATTGTACAGATGACAGGTGTTGTAATAATTTAATATTTAATATTTACATAGAGAAAGTTTTAAAAGGCCTTTAAAAACGTTTGAAACAATGAATTGGTAAAAGTAATCCACATTTAATTTTCTCATTTTTTTTGCTTGCTTGTATTGCCAATTTGTAGTATCTAAAAGGATAACGGTGGATTTGCTACATATGGAAATTTGAATTCCAATAAATATCCGCTCGAATTTATTAGAATTTTTTAAAATAAAATGGATGACCGGGTATAGAACCCGGTACGGTGGCAGGCCTTTTCCCATAAAACATAAGCCAGCCGCCGGGTACTCACTAACGTTTTTCTTTGTTTCAGGTGACAGCGCGGGTTCAGTGGCCCGATCAGGGTGCCTCTTTATGACATATGATTATGTTATCGAATTGCATGATTCTATGGCATAAATTGGTCACCGGGGTACTTTTCTGATGGGAAGGCTTATGCAAGTTAAGTTGTATGAGTTTTCCACTCAGAAGAGGAATACCTGGCCACTGCAACAATTATGGATTTTAATCCGGTTGGGTGGGTGCGCAGGGGCTCTATCATCACCCGGTTGCCCCTCTCTCATTTGTGGGTCATGAGCTTCGTCGGGTAACGGCGAAGTTACCCTAAGTCCGCCCCTTTTTACATGTTTCACTTGTTCTCGAAACAAGTCCTTTTTCTCTCGGTATAGTTGCCTACACTTTTTGCGACTTCGGTCGCCTTGCTTTTTCTCGACCCCAGAAATTCGTGAATGCGAAATTCTTTGTAGTGGGTCCTTGTGCTGGGGGAATGAACCCGCCCCACGACACCGCAATGCTAGCCTGCCAGCGCATTCACGCGTCCCCAGACAAGGGCATTCTCGGCAGATACTGTCATCTTCTTCTGCCGAGGCAGCAGACCATCGCTCCAGTCCTTTACGGACATTTGAACTTACCTTCTTCACTACAAATCTGAAAAACTGACACTGTTTAAATACACGTTCGGAAAAGACTCAAACTTTACTCATGTGCAAGGATTTTGATGAAAATTTTAGAAATCATTTCATAAAGGCTCTGAAAGTAAGATGGTCGCAAATCTAAATACATAATAACGATAATTTGATTTTCCAATCTCAATTCATGGAATTCATGTATTAGTCAATTTTAGGTCAATTTTTCGAGAGAAATTTACCTATTGCGGAGAGTATCATATGTATATATATATATATATATATATATATATATATATATATATATATATATATATATATATATATATATATATATATATATATATATATGTAAATATATATAAATATATATATGGGATATAATGAAATTTGTGACCACGCTGGAGGTTGTAATTTTGCTCCGTTTTTCACCAAATTTTTAGGAAAGGTGTATTGGATAAATATCTCGGTTAAGTTTGTGAACCAGCTATATCGGCCGGGCAAAAACAAAATGGCGGTCAAAATCGTGATTTCTGTTCTGACCAAAGCATTGCTCCGATTTGGATGAAATTTGTTACAAAAGTTCACTGATGTATGTGATGAATCTCACAAATCCAAAGTCAGTACGGCAGAAACAAAATGGCGGCCGCTCAAAGGACGAAAAACGTGCAAAATTTTCTTGTTGTAATATTGGTCAAAGCTTTCAACAGATGTTCATGAAATTCGGCAGTTAGATAGAAATTATAAGTATCTCAACATTTACGTTAAAAAAACTGCAGGTCAAGTCGCAAAAAACAAAATGGTGGCCAGTTTAAGCTCAAAACTTCAAGGGCGTCTAAAAGTCGCAATTTTGATTCGACATACATGAAACTTGGTTTCATGATAGACATTACTTAGATCTACAGTCGTTGATATTTTGGTGATCATGCATGCGCAAATTTCAAAATGGCGGCGGTTTGAATATGCGTTTTTTTTCAGGTTTTTGTGGCCCTCTAGCGGTCACATTTTCCAGCGGATTTTGATAAAACTTGAGATTATGGATCTCTGTACTATGTTCTTATATTTTGCAGAAAATTACCAAAATTGAATGAAAAATTAAAAAAAATCGAAATTTAAAACCCAATATTTTTAGCTGCCATTTTCATTAAAAATTGAATCATTTTGCCCTGTTTAGAGTGAAACTCCGATTTGAACGAGATTCGGCACATTGATTGAAGAGGTCCTAGCACACAAAGATTTAAAATAATCCAAAATCAAATGCATGCGTTCAAAATGGCGGCCCCCAAAGGTCAGAAAGCAAGCGCAATTCGCTATTTTTTTCATGGAAACGTTTTAAATTACTTAACTTGAAAGTATCTATAAATCAGACTATTTTTAAAATATTTCATAATATTTTTAACGATACCCTAAAAAATTATAAAATCGTGACTTGTCTGTCCGTCCGTCCGTTTGTTCGTGCGTCACAACAAGTTTTCTCTCAAACCACATGAGCTAGAATGAGGAAATTTTCTACGTAGGTCAAAAGTGGTGCCTCTTGAAATTTGCAGTGCAAGAAAATATTTTAAAGTGTTTAAGGGGTCTCCCCATACAGCGGGGTGACATGAACATTTTTTTTTATTTCTGTAGCTCTCTAGCAGCCAAGTTTCTCAACAGATTCCGATAAAGCTTGAAATTATAAGTTACTAAAGCAAGCCAATTTAATTTAATAATGCAAATCGGATGAAAAATAAAAAATTTACAGCTTAATATTATTAGCAGCCGTTTTCATTTAAAAATTCAAAATGACGGCCCCTGATGGCTCAGAAAAGAATCGAAAATATATATATCAATGGCAATGCAAGTGCTGATAAACTTTTATGGAATTTTTTTGAAATTAACTATTTGAGCTATTTAAGCCATAAAGTTATCACCTTTGTGTGGTAACCGCTGTGAAATGTGTAAACAGTAAATGTGAGAAGGGCGAAACCAGTATTTATATGTATGTTTATAACAATATATTACCCGCCGATTTTCAATATGTGATCCATACGTGTGCAACTCAATTTAATTAGCAAAATATTTGCGCCTCTATCAAGGGTCTCCAAATACGAATGGCGACAGATTCTTTTTATGTTAATAAATACTCATGTGTTGCTACGAAAATGGCAGTAAGAAGTCCAGTAGTAGGCAAGCCAAATTCTTTTTCAAACCCTTACGCAACGCACGAGAAATTTACCTTTCCGGCTGGTGCTGCCAACGAAGTTTTTTCGTTGTTAAATTAGCAATCATTTTGGTCTTTTATTTTTGCCAATTTTTTAGAGACGACAAAATTAAAATAAATTAAATTTACCATAATTGAGAGGTATATAACCAAGGTTTATACAAGACATAGGATATTAGATCCAATAGAATGTTGGTAATTTATTTTCTATGCAAAAACCATTTCACTCGATACAATAATGTTAGTTTGTAAACTCACAAAAATGGTTAAACGTGAATTAAAACTTAAAATAAATTGCTAAATAATATAAAAACGTCTTTCCTTTCCAGCTGGCCCTTCTTTTCCAGCAGGACTGATAGCGAACGGTAAGTATGCCGTTAAAAGGGTTGGGTTGTAGAAATCCGCGGATGGCCGGTTTCGCGTTGAGTTTGGTACGCGGTATCTTAGTTTGTTTTGAGTTTTTTCCTAGAGTCGTTTATTTTTTTTTCAGTCGAAATAAAGTCAAAAATTGTTCGGCACCGCGTCGGGAAAAAGTAACAGAAAATTCGGGAACGCGAATTTAAACCTAGTTTTTGTTGTTGTCTGAATGGATGTTGAATACGGAATAACGTAAGAATAGGTTTCTTTTCCGTGTGTTGTATTTTTATACGCGTTTGAAACGGGCACTTGATGGTGGCTGAAACAACGTAATTGAGCGGAATCCATTTGAAAGACCTGCGACCGAAGTCCTCTCCGAACTAGCTGGCCGACAAGCAGCCACTGCGAAATGGATTACGGGTGCACGGACTGGTTGACCGGTAGGTACCATTCGTTGGCACGACTCAGACTTCACGTCTAGAACCGATGAGAGGTCAGTTCCGATTTCGTTCGAGCGAGTTGAACAGAAAATCGTTACATTGTACTGTAATCATCGATTCATGGCCTATTTTTTTTCGAACCCTAGAGTAGTTAGAAAGCCCTTGTGTTAAGAACTCGCTCTTGCCTCCTCGACTTGTTTCACATATGAGTATTAATTGTAGATACTCATCTTCAGTCATTCTTTAAATTAAATCAAGTGATAAAAAGCATCCACCTTAAACGTTTAAGTTGGGAAAAATATCTCAAAATTATTCAACCTTCGCATTTAAAACAGCCACTATTTTATTTTATGATTACTGATAACAGGCCAATTGAAAAATCCCCGGTCTACCATAGCAAAGCAAAATTTTTTGGCGAAACTCGATTTTATTATTCAACATAGTTGCCTTCGAGGGCGATACTGCGATTATAGCGATCTTCCAACTTTTCGTAACCATTTTTGTAGTACGATTTATCTTTCGCTTCAAAATTGGCCTCAATTTCGGTGATTACTTCTTTATTAGCGCTAAATTTCTTTCCAGCGAGCATTTTTTTGATGTCTGAGAACAAGTCAAGTTGCTGGGGGCCAGATCTGGCAAATACGGTGGTTGCAGAAGCAATTCGAAGCCCAATTCATGCAATTTTGCCATTGTTTTCATTGATTTGTGACACGGTGCAATGTCTTGATGAAACAGCACTGTTTTTTCTTCAAATGAGGCCGTTTTTTAAAGATTCCATCCGTTGAACGATCCAATAACGCTATGCAATAATTGCTGTTGATGGTCTGGCCATTTTGGAGGTAATCAATGGATATTATACCTTGCGAATCCCAGAATACTGATGCCATAACCTTGCCAGCTGACTGTTATGTTTTTCCTCGCTTTGGATTCTGTTCATCGTGTGCAGTCCACTCAGCTGACTGTCGATTGGACCCCGGAGGGAAATGATGGAGCCATGTTGCATCCACTGCCACATATCGACGCAAACATTCAGGTTTATTGCGCTTAAACAGCTTCAAACACTGATGCTTCAAACACTGTGCCGCTCGTGCGGCACTCATTTTGCACACAGCTTTCTCATGTACAAATATTCGTGAACGATATGATGTACACGCTCAGATGATATCTTCAAAATGTCTATTATCTCGATCAACTTCACTTTACGGTCATTCAAAATTATTTTGTAAACTTTTTTTATGTTTTCGTCGGTAACAGCCTCTTTTGGGCGTCCACTGCATTTGCAGGTCTTCGGTCCTCATTTCACTACGTTTAAACTTACTATACCAATCAACGATGGTTGATTTTTCTGGTGCAGACCCCGGAAACTCTTCACCAAGCCAATATTTTCTTCAACTGTATTTTTTTCCTTCAAGAAGCAATATTTTACCAGCACAGGAGATTCTTTTTTTCCATCTTTTTTCAAATAACAAAAGTAGCTACACTCGCAACGGACTATCTCACACAACGGACTATCTCGCACCGCCATCTGTGCATCAGACCAGGAACTTTTCTTTTGGCCTGTTGCCACTAGCTGAACAAATTCTCAAAGATAGTCATGATACCTATCATTCCTGAAACTTTCATGCAAATCCTAGCAAACCTGTAGTGTCTGAGTCGGTAAAAAGTGCATATTGCTCCATAGCCATATGTTTCCATAGTAATACAGCGCATATGGTTCCATAGTAATACAGGAAAATTCAAGCCACTATAACTTTGATAAATTTCACTTAATCTTTATGAAGCTTGCAGGACAGGTCAACCCTGTTAATAGTTATTAGTATACCAAATTTGATTAAATTTAAGGGTACCATTAAGATTTTATTTAAGAAAAAGTTAAATCGATAAATCATACTATTACTAACAAAATTGAGTGAATTTCGACTTCTCACGTATTTATTGTTGTTGTACTCATAAAGGCCTACATTCTTGATTTTTTTCAGATTTTTCGGGTAAAAGGTATCCAATCGCGAGGGGGGGGGGTGTTACGGATAAAACCGAAAGGCACCAGTATTACCTCACCCCGAACACTATCGTAACACTCGCGTGACTCTGTATAGTCGGAAAGCTAAGCCACACTCGACTAGGGTTTGTTTGCCATTCCAAATTGGAATCATAAAAGTAGTTTAAATCCGATTAGTTGTAGTTTTAAGCAAACATAATTGTCATCGAGCGTAGGTCAGCATCAACGCATGTTTGAAATTGGAATGTTCCCCAGAAATATTTCGGTAAAATCAAAACCTAACAATGATATCAGTCGGCCAGTGCATGACTCATTCCGACATACAGGACACGGAAACCGTTTGGTCCTTCATGGAATAGTCCCACATTTATTGACCCTGTTTGTTTGGATGCGAATATTGAAGTGAAAGGAAATACATTGGACAATAAGGCCCTAGATAGACGAAGAAATTTCGGGAGTTTTTCATAATTCCGGTAGACTCATTTGAAATTCACATTTGAACTAAAGATTTGACAGGAACTATGCAAACATGGACTTGCACATAATTATCGTTATCGATTGTGTGTTTTTAGCATCGCTGATTTTACTACTTTTATCCATAAGTTTTTTCGTGGCAAAACGTTTGAAGAAATGGCAACTGAAAAGCGTCTTCTGGCAGAAAAACGTTATGGAACTAAGTCGAAACGTGCCGGATCAAGTTCGAAACGATTATATGCTCACCACGGAACGAAGCGAAAAAAATAGTAACCCCAAATCATCATCTAATAATGCAAGTGGTACTAACAAGATCAAGCCAGATGTTGTCAAGTAGGATTCAGATGATGAATCACTTAGCCCAGTAGAAGACGTCCAAGAAAAGATTGTTCAAGAGGTTGTTGTTAACATAAGGCATGTGAAAGAAGTGAAGGAAGTGAAGGAGGAAGCAGTTGAACTTGCAAGGCCTCAAACTCCTAAGAATCCGTCAAAAGAGCGAAAGAAGTCAAAACATTGTGTACCGACGTGCTGCTTCACAGATTTCCTGGGAATAAGGAAAAGGCAATCAGGCCTTCTTTTTACTTGATTTACACGTTCGAAATTAAGGTTCGTTGTCGGATTTTGCGCCTCTAGAATAGTTCGATTAACATCAACGAACAAGGTTAATCTTAACTATGGAAAGGTTAGAGGCGGCCTTGCAAGAGGCTTTGGCTCGGAATGATGATGAAACAAAGCGATGGACAATATATAAAGAAGAGCAAGAAAGCGCTATATCCAACTTGAAACTATTTAGAGATAAGTTTTCAGTAGATGTCATGGTGCCTGTTGGATCTAAAGCTTTTATGCCGGGATACTTATATCATACAAATGAAATATTAGTCAGTCATAGTTCTGAAATATTTTCACAAGTTACATCTCAACAAGCTCAAGATATAGCTAAACTACGTATAAAAAGAGCAGAAGAGCGACTAAATGGTTTGAAGACGGAACGCGAAATGTATCAAAATAAATTAAATAAACCACACACTGAAGGAGTACTTCCAAGAGGTGAAGAGCGCGAAATCATCGAAGAATATGATGAAGAACAAGAGAAATTATGGAGAATACAACACCGGCGTCGAGTACGAGAGGAAATCGCGAAAGAATCACAAAATCACGTTGCATCTGATGCTCCAAAGTCCCATGATGATGTCATGGAATTGTTTGACACTTTAGAAATGATGGAAGAGTTAGGGGTGAACTAAATAAGCTCAAAGTAGAAGATGATGACATGCTAGAGAAACTCATGTTAGGAGAGATAAACCCACCAGAAGAAAAGAAGCGTATATCTCATTTGAATGGAAACATTTTGTTACTGGGAGTGCGACTAAGGATGATGAAAATCCAGCAGGTGAAGAAACAGTTAATTGAGCATACAGTTGACAAAGCGAAAATGTTCAACCCCAAAGAAAATCAAGAGAAGATAGACTTTACAAAGAATAATACAGTTCCAAATACAGAGGACTATGAATCGGATGACGATACATCAAGCAACTCAACAGAAGATATACCTGAAGCTGTTTTAAAAATTGAGGCTGATGCAAAACATCTTTCAGTAGCCGAAAAAAATAAAATACTTCAAAAAAAAAGACTTAAAGAAGTTGAAAAAGAATTACTAGAAATCAAAGTAAAGCTGTCGAGGATATTGCTGAAAAGATAAGTAAAATGGAAGTCAGGGAGTTTCTAGGTGATTATATAGAACTTTTGCAAGATGAACTCGAATATGAATCACAGAATCAGCGTGTAAGTACTAAATCTGAATTAGTAGAGCCGCAAAAGAAGAAACGAATAACTTCTGCCGATAAAGATGAAGTGCAGCTGATAGATAAAAATAAAGCAGCAAATGCTGTAACAAGATCCAAAATAGAACCCTCTGAAGAGTCGTACAAAGCACTAAATTTAAAACCACCAATCCAAAGAGTCGGATATACCAAGTGAAGTTCCATTGGCACCTCAAGTTCACAAGAAAAAGGAAATACTTGATAAGGTGGAAAAAAGTTTTAAATCCGTTTCGGAGCACCTGACCCAACAAGATTTTAATCTTATTGATAAAATAATTGCTTCATCTGAATCGAAGTGACGAACATTGTATATAAACTTTAAACATTCAAATTCCCTTTTTACATATCCGGGTTATGTGACAGATGCCATAAATAAGGAAAACGTGATTGCAAGTCCAGCAGATATATATATATATGAAATGTTTAGAGAATATTTTCCTACTGAAGTACAAGATAAATTTTCACGTACAATGACAGTAAACAAACATCACTGACAGGCCAAACTGTCAGTGAATTATGTCCAGCTGATTCAGCCGCACTTGGAGTGCTCGCCACCAGAGGGGAGCGGAGACCAAGTGGCGGCAGAAAGGAATTATCCCGCTGAAGAGGTGGACGACCGAAGAGCGGAACCATAGCCGTAAGGAGGAGGCTATAAAAGCGCGCGAAGAATGACGCGCCTCCTCTTTTTAGGGTTTTGTACTAAAATACAAAACCCTATTGCAATCACGACCTGTGTCCGTCTGTCCGTCCGTCCGTCCGTCTGTATGTCACAGCACTTTTTCTCCGAAACTATGAAGGCTACAGCCATGAAACTTTGTGGAAAGGTCAGAAGTGGTGACCTCTTGAAAGTTCAAGGGTGGAAAAGTTTTCAAAGGGGTTTAAGGGGGGTCTCCCCGTATAGGGAGGTGACCCCTCAAAAAAAAAATTGCACCATTGTTAGTCGAGTAGGGTGTCATTGGAAAGGTCTCACGGAGATCTTTTCAAAACAGGTCTTAAAATTGCCTTATCGGTACCGAGGGGGGCAGGGGAAGGGGAAATGTACGAACTTTTCGCGTACCCCCCCCCCCCCTCGCGATTGGAAACCTTCCATCCGAAAAATCTGAAAAAAATCATGAATGTAGGCCTTAATGAGTACAACAACAACAAATACATGAGAAGTCAAAATTCACTCAACTTTGTTAGTAATAGTATGATTTATCGATTTTGAGTTTTCTTGAATAAAATCTAAACGGTACCCTTAAATTCAATAAAATTTAGCAAACTGATGACTATTTATAAGATTGATTTTTTCTGAAAGTTTCATAAAGATCGAATAGTATTTAACGAAGTTATAGCGTTTTGAATTTTCCCGTATTACTATGGAACAATATGCCCTTTATTACTATGGAAACATATGGCTATGGAGCCATATGCGCTTTTTATCGATTTAGACACTACAGCATTGCTAGGATTTGCATGAAAATTTCAGGAATGATAGGTATCATGAAAATGAGTACATACAATTGAAACAAGTCGGAGAGGCAGGAGAGAGCTCCTAGCAAAAAGGCTTTTTAACCATTCTAGGATTCGAAATAATAGGCCATGAATCGATGATTACAGTACAGAGGAGTGGGCCCTGAAAAAAATTTCATGAAAGGTAGCCGATATGAATATCAACTGAAAGTTCTCTATGAGAGCTTTTCAAAACAGTTCTTAAACTGACAGTTTTTGCTTCAGTGGGGGCACAGGGGGGGAGGGGGGAATACATGAAAAATGTGTTTCTAAAAAATCTGGAAAAATTATCAAGGGAGATATTTATGGGTATAACTAAAACAAATACCTCAGAATTCACAATTTTTTCAACTTTGTTAATAATAGTATGATCCTCGAATTTCAAATTTTCTCCAATAAAATCGTCTTTGACATGTTTCTTGACTTTATTTGTTGCTGGTTACTGCATTTTGTAAGTTGAGTACAAAACCCTTCTGACATGAGCATAGGTCTGTCTACCCAACTTGTTTCTTTTGGATCGTGTGCAACGAAGCAGCTGAGCAAGAACAACAAGGGAGGAGGTAATTTCAAGCGTAGCGGCAATCTTCAGTGTACGGCAGCGGAATAAGCAATTGCGGAAGAAAAGGGAGATTGAGATACAAGCGAAAGGAAAATTAAGATCAAAACGACGAGCAAAGCCCAGACATTGGAGGAAAGACTTCAAAGTGCTACGGCGGATACAATCGTCGAAGGGGCCCCTTTGTAGGTATATAATAGAAGTAAGTTTTCTTATTGAATACAGTGTATCACATGTTAAAATTATATGGAATTTCCGATTTGTAGTATATGTTTTGAAAATTTTATATAATCGTATTTTCTTTGAGATGTATTAACGCTTGGAGGAAGAAATTTACGTCTTTAGGACAAGATCAGATAAAATCTTTGTTTTCAGATTCCGGGTTGTAACGAGTGCGGCTTGGAAGGACAAGTCGAAGTGAAAGTGTCGTAAAATTAAGTGAAACTCGTGATATCGGAAGTCAGAGTGTTCGGGGGTGGTATAGTGGTCCACGCGAAGAGTATTGCTAGGAAGAAGTAGAGGAGTACAGTTGTGTAGGTGTAGAATTGGTGTGAAGGTCATAGCGTGATTATTAGCTAGGGTTTCGGCCGAATAGCGTCGCGTTTAATCCGGTTACCCGCATTCTCGCTTGGCGGCTATCTGGGGCTTTGAGGGACAAGCGAGTGGCGCCCCACGCCCGTCTCCGGACGAGCTAACCGGGTCCATAAGCCCCGCCGGAGCACGTCAGTTTCCTTGAGGGCCATAGTGGCTCTCGTGAAGTAAAAAGTGGGTGTAACAGGGGTGCGCGAAAAGTTCGTAGTTAGTACAAAACCCCTAAACAATTAGCTGAAATTTACCCTACCATCGAAATAGTCCTGAGAATTATTGCCACCACACCTGTTACAGTTGCGTCTGCTGAAGGAGTTTTTCGAGGTTTAAAATTACTAAAACATATTTGGGGAATTCGATGACACAAGATCGGCTTTTAGCCCTTGCTATTCTTTCAATCGAAAATGATGTAGCTTATTCCTTAGAATTTTACGCTTTAATTAAAGATTTTTTCTTAGGAAAATCCGCAAACATGAATTTAAAATTCATCATCTCTATATTTGTTAATTTTGTAAATCTTTCAATGTAAAATATTTTATAACTCACTGTATAACTTTAGGATTTCTCGTCAAACATGACATACGAGGTGTGTTCAAAAAATATCACGAATTTTGTTTTTTCTCAAAAATTATTTATTTATTCATGAATATCTATTTTGTCCCCTTCAAAGTAATCCCCATGAGATATTATACACTTGTGCCAACGGTTTTTCCAATTTTCGAAGCACTTCAAAAAATCATTTTATGGGGTTTTGTAAAAAAATTTTACAAAACCCTACGAGTTTCGCGACCAGTCTGTCCGTCTGTCCGTCTGTCCGTCCGTCCGTCCGTGTGTCACAGCAGTTTTTCTCGGAAACTACTGAAGCTAGAAACATCAAATTTTGTATGCAGGTGTAAAGTGGTGCTCTCTTCAAAGTTCAACTAAAAAAAATGTATAAGGTATTTAAGGGGGGTCTCCCCGTATAGGGGAGTGATATGGGTATCAAATGAAAGGTCTTGATGAGAACTTTTCAAAACAGGCCTTAGTTTGGCAAAATTTGCTTCGAGGGGCGCACAGGGAGGGGAAATACACGAAAAATGTGTGTCCCCCCCCTCGCGATTGGACACCTGTGATCCAAAAAAACTGAAAAAAATCAAAAATGTAGTCCTTGGTGAGTACAACAACAAAAAATACGTTAGAAGTCGCAATTCATTCAACTTTGTTAGTAATAGTATGATTTATCGATTTTATGTTTTCTTGAATAAAATCTTAACGGTACCCTTAAATTCAATGAGATTCAATACGTAGATGTCTATTTATAAGATTGATCTATCCTGAAAGTTTCATAAAGATTGAATCTTATTTAGCAAAGTTATAGCCGTTTGAATTTTCCTGTATTACTATGGAACAATATGCGCTACATTTATGACTATGGCAACATATGGCTATGGAACAACATGCGCTTTTTACCGACTCAGACACTACAGTTTTGCTAAGATTTGCATGAAAATTTCAGGAATGATAGGTGTCATGTATATCTTTGAGAATTGGTTCAGCTACGGGTATCAGTAATCATAAAACAAAATAGTGGCTGTTTTAACTACGAAGATAGAATAATTTTTAGTTATTTTTTCCCAACTTCAGCGTTTATGGTGCATGCTTTGAACACTTGATTCAATTTAATGAATGACTGAAGATGAATACCGACAATTAATGCTCATAAGTGAAACAAGTCAAGGAGGTGGGAGAGAGCTCCTAGCAAAAGGGTTTTGTAACCATTCTAGGATTCGAAAAAATTGGCCATTAATCGATGATAGCAGTACAAGAGAGTGGCCCCTGAAAAAAAAAAATTCATCAAACGTAGCCGATATGAGTATGAAATGAAAGTTTTCATGGGAGCTTTTCAAAACAGTTGTTAAACTGTCAGTTTTTGCTTCAGTGGGGGTATAGAGGGTAAATACATGAAAAATGTGTTTCCTCCGTCGCGGTTGGACATCTGAAATAATTATCAAGGGATATACTTATGAGTATAACAATAAAAAAAACCTCAGAAATCGAAATTCGTTCAACTTTGTTAATAATAGTATGATCTTCGTATTTCATATTTTCTCCAATAAAATCGTCTTTGACCTGTTTCTTGATTTGATTCGATCTGGTGACTGCATTTCGTAAATTGAATACAAAACCCTTCTGACATGAGCGTAGGTCTGTTAACCCAACTTGTTTTAATCTTGTTCAGCCCCTCCTTCGATGCCGTCTTTATCTCGTCAAGCGTAGCGTAACGTCGTCCTTTCATGGGCCTCTTCAGTTTAGGAAACAAGAAAAAGTCACAGGGGGCCAGATCTGGGGAATACGGTGGCTACGGCATCATTAGTGTGTTGTTTTTGGCCAAAAAGTCGCGCACAAGCAACGATGTGTGAGCAGGGGCGTTATCGTGGTGCAAAAGCCAATTTTTGTTCTCCCACAAATCCGGGCGTTTCTGGCGGATTGCTTCGCGCAAATTGCGCATAACTTGCAGGTAATATTCCTTATTGACCGTTCTTCCCTGTGGCAAGAACTCATGATGCACCACGCCCCTGCAATCGAAAAAAACGGTCAGCAAAACTTTCACATTCGACCGAACTTGGCGCGCTTTTTTCGGTCTTGGTTCATGCGGCAGCTTCCATTGAGATGATTGAGATTTGGTTTCTACGTCATAACCATAAACCCACGATTCGTCACCAGTTATGACCCTCTGGAGCAAATTTGGTTCGTCGCGGACAGAGTTTATCATCTCATTAGCAATGTTCATGCGTTGCTGTTTTTAGTCGCAATTGAGCAATTTTGGTACGAATTTCGCGGCGACCCGTCTCATGCCCAAATCGTTGATAAAAATCGAATGGCACGAGCCAATCGATATGTTTAGGTCCTCAGCAACTTCTCTAACGGTGATTCGACAATTGGCCAATACCATTTTCTCCACTTCATTAATTTTTTCGTCTGTTGTTGAAGTGCTCGGGCGTCCGGCACGCTCTTCGTCGTTCACATCTTCTCGGCCTTCTAAAAACATTTTGTACCACCGATAAACGTTGCTTCGGTCCAAGGTAGCTTCTCCGTATGCCACAGTCAACATTCGGAATGCATCCGCGCACTTAATTTCGTTTTTCACACAAAATTTGATACACGTTCTTTGATCCATTTTTTTGAATAAGTAAAAATCGAAGACGATTGAAAACACGTGCAAGTAAAGCAGCTATCACCAATCAAGTGAACATTCAAAATGGCCGAGCTTGTCGGCATAAGTGACAGACATGAGTACCAACATAACGCCACAAACAAATCGAAATTCGAATATATGTACGTAACCCGCGAAAATTCAAAACTTTTTGAACACACCTCGTATAACTAAAACAACCAACCAGACCTACTTTCGCATTACATACTTTTCACGAAGGCCAAAGGGCCTCGCAAAGACCTGCCACCCGGAGCCTCGCAGTGAGTAAGGTCGCCGCTATTCAGAAGTTTGATTTTCTAATAAATTCACAATACGTTTCTGGCAAGAGTACTCTCCTGCTACTTTTACTTGTTTATTACTGCACTCACAAAATTAATTTGATGATAATATACTCATTAATATGAAAAGTTTTAATTTAAGATTGAAAGAAGGGTATTCACTTTCAGAGTTGTTTAATATTGCTAGTTTAAGAATAGTGACTTCATTATTTCAAACCCAGCCATCCTGCTTCAATAGACAGCAGCAATGTAACATACTAATTAATTTTTTCCACTGACCCATAGAATGGAAAAGATAATATGCGATAAACAATAATCAAAATCTATTAGCTTTGTTGCGTGCAAGTAATACATGTTTAATTTCCTATGCCGTGAAATTAACGACTAAGCTAGCGATAGAATAAATAGATATTTAAATGTGTAGTAAGTATGAACAAAGCAAAGCGAAACGCTCTTAGGAAGGCAGAAGCTAAATGAGCAATAAAAATCGTCTCATTGGTTTTTAATTTACTGAAAGGGTTTCAACGTCCAAGCAATCCTGAAAATAATACAAAAACCCATTCCTGTTTTACATCTCACACTGCTTGATCATCAGATACCTCGATTATCGTGTTCAATATTCTCACCCTCTCAATCAGACTTTCTGCGCGTCGCGCAAACGAGGCTCTACGTTCCTGTGCTGTTGCCATTTCTGCTGCTATATCACTTTACAAATTTAATTAGGTTAATTGGCCTTTTCACCAACCACTTCTTCACCGTTATCAAATTGATTTAAATCTTTTATTTAACACTTTTATCACAATTCACTGTAACTGGCCACTTTATTTCACAGCGCGCGTTGTTGGATCTAAGTTGAAATGAAGTGCAACCTGGAAGATGAAAAAATATGTTAAATTGAAACTGTGAAGGATATTTTTCAAGTCTAAAGTGGCAAAGCAAATTTAAAGATCAATCTTATTATTCTAAAAAGTGACACAAAGCTAATGAATGCATTCATGATTTCTTACCTAACGACTTCATTCCAATTAGTATTCGTATTCAAAATCTAGAATTTTTCTCGAAATGGCAGACCTTTAAAATATTTACATGAAATTTTCCATTCCCAGTCAATTTATATAATCAGAATTCTATTTATATAATAAAGCCCAGTTTAATTTCAATAATGAGGCCACATATACCTATAATTAGTGAATAAACATTCATTTTTATATTAACATTCCATTGAATCCAATCTTTCTTGAAAGGAATCTTATCAGTCAGAAGTCAATTCCTTACATTCACCATTAAATTAAAATGAATATTTGAACAATCAACATATTCCTCATATCAAGTGAAATCGTGTGCAGAATTTACGAGTATAATAAAATGTGATTAAGAAGACCTACGGATTTGTCAATCAAGGCGAAAGTGATTTGCAACAACGTATTCGCAAAACTTGGAATTTTCCACTGTAGTGTAAACAGCACGCATCATTGCATACCTTATCGACACATACGTAATGAGCTCTTTCACACGGGAATGGTAAAAACCCATATCCAAACAGGTTTCGCGCTTACGCCCTTATGTTTACACGTTGCATAGTTCAGCCAACCTATTTTTGTATACGATACACGTCTTGCGAGTGTATGTGTCAAAAGGGTCAGTTGATCGTTAAACATCGTGCGGACAACATGAGAGCGAAGGTAGAGAGATAAGCGATTGAGAATTGATATGTTAGATTTGAATTGTGCACGAGGGAGTAAAAACTGGAATGAAAAATGTATTTTATGATTGTTAAAGTTTGTCGATTCAAACTTCTATTGGATTTATTTGAATCCTCCGTGTTTTTCCGCTTTCTGAAAAATGTATTCCAAATATGAATATCTTTTTTAGTCGCATATTTTTCTTGATGTGTTGTAAACTTGCTTATTGTAATGTGATTCTATGAAGATTAAGCGTACAGTTAATTTTCTAAGGATTTACAATAGGCAATTTAACTTTATAGAAATCGCGATATTCGTCGTGTTGTTTCCTGAAATTGAACATGGCCCCCGCTTTTATAAATTTATTAAATAACGCGTAGCTTCTCGTGTCCACGCATCCATTTTTGCACGCAAATTAAAGAAAGGCAATCGTTTCATGACGACTACCTTCTTCACCGAATGTTCAATTCGGAATGATTATTTCCCCCACCAAATGATCAACAAAATGCGTTTGTGTATGTGCGTTACGCTCGTTCACCCTAAAAAATGTTGGCTTGTTTTTACCATCAGGTCCCCTCAATGCCTCTCACTCTTCTTGCCCATATAACCTGTTTAACGCTCACTTTTAACGCTGCGTCTGAAAAAGCCCAATTATCATAAAAAATAATCATTGGGGATGAATGGATTCATCATGTGGAATTATTTCCAATTTTCCTTCATTGATCCCAAAATCAATCTGGAAAGTTGTTGACAAACTTCAAGCCACTCGGCATCAAACGAGATAAAATCATATTAATAAACAAAAAGTTATGGAGACAGCAGTATGCTCCTGTCAGAAGGGTTTTGCACTCAACCAAGATACACAGACACCAACCATGAATAACCTTAAGAAACGCCTGATTGAGATGTACATATCTAAAACAAAAAACAATTTTCACCGGCCGCCATTTTGTTGCAAATCATTCATTTTATCTACAAATTTTAAGATCAAGTTTAATTATCTAGTGTCTGATTTGATGGAAAGTACATAGAATAGAATAGCGATCACAGAGTATAGAGACCGTCTAGAAGACCAAGTAAATCTCGAAATTCGTTGAATTTAGAACGCCTATACGATTTTATGTAGAAAACATGTAATTTTTAGGGTTTTGTACTAAAATACAAAACCCTATTGCAATCACGACCTGTGTCCGTCTGTCCGTCCGTCCGTCCGTCTGTATGTCACAGCACTTTTTCTCCGAAACTATAGAGGCTACAGCCATGAAACTTTGTGGAAAGGTCAGAAGTGGTGACCTCTTGAAAGTTCAAGGGTGGAAAAATTTTTCAAAGGTGTTTAAGGGGGGTCTCCCCGTATAGGGAGGTGACCCCTCAAAAAAAAATTTTCACCATTAGTAGTCGAGTAGGGTGTCATTATAAAGGTCTCAATGAGATCTTTTCAAAACAGGTCTTAAAATTGCCTTATCTGTACCGAGGGGGGCAGGGGAAGGGGAAATGTACGAACTTTTCGCGTACCCCCCCCTCGCGATTGGAAACCTTCCATCCGAAAAATCTGAAAAAAATCTTGAATGTAGGCCTTAATGAGTACAACAACAACAAATACATGAGAAGTCAAAATTCACTCAACTTTGTAAGTAATAGTATGATTTATCGATTTTAAGTTTTCTTGAATAAAATCTAAACGGTACCCTTAAATTCAATAAAATTTAGCAAACAGATGACCATTTACAAGATTGATTTTTTCTGAAAGTTTCATAAAGATCGAATAGTATTTGACGAAGTTATAGTGGTTTGAATTTTCCCGTATTACTATGGAACAATATGCGCTTTATTACTATGGAAACATATGGCTATGGAGCCATATGCGCTTTTTATCGATTTAGATACTACAGCTTTGCTAGGATTTGCATGGAAATTTCAGAAATGATAGGTATCATGAAAATGAGTACATACAATTGAAACAAATCGAAGAGGCAGGAGAGAGCTCCTAGCAAAAGGGCTTTGTAACCATTCTAGGATTCGAAAAAATAGGCCATGAATCGATGATTACAGTACAGAGGAGTGGGCCCTGAAAAAAATTTCATGAAAGGTAGCCGATATGAATATAAACTGAAAGTTCTCTATGAGAGCTTTTCAAAACAGTTCTTAAACTGACAGTTTTTGCTTCAGTGGGGGCACAGGGGGGGAGGGGGGAATACATGAAAAATGTGTTTCTAAAAAATCTGGAAAAATTATCAAGGGAGATATTTATGGGTATAACTAAAACAAATACCTCAGAATTCACAATTCTTTCAACTTTGTTAGTAATAGTATGATCCTCGAATTTCACATTTTCTCCAATAAAATCGTCTTTGACATGTTTCTTGATTTTATTCGTTGCTGGTTACTGCATTTTGTAAGTTGAGTACAAAACCCTTCTGACATGAGCATAGGTCTGTCACCCAACTTGTTAAATCATACTATCATTAACGAAGTTGAGTGATTTTGACGTCTAAGGGGTCCAATCGGGAGCAAGGGACACCAATTTTTCTTACATTTATCTTCCCTCGGCACCTGAGGAAGCAGGTAGCATTGTTTGAAGACCTACATATTTAGGAAAGCTCTCATCAAGACCCATCATTTGTAACACCACTCAGGGTCCTCTTTGAAAAATTATTAAGTCCGATCTTTCAAGAGGTCAACAATTCTGATTTATCTTCTAAGTTTATTGACATTACGCCTATGGCTTTGAAGAAAAATTGCTATGATACACAAACGGACGGACAGGCGGACACAGCTGATTTGAATAGGAGTTTGTAAACAGCATACAACCCTAAAATTATACCTTTGTAGACTCGTTTATAATACATTTTTTGTTTAAAATGGTTGAGCAGAATTTTCAAGTCATTATTTCGGGTTTCACTTCATATCTGATTTATATTGTCGAAAGAAGTTAGTAAATAAGAAAAACAAGTGAAAAACTTATTGTATAGTTGTCACTGTGTACTTCATCGATGAATATTTATGTTCTTTGGGTTGTGAAAAATTAGACATCGCCAACTTCATACTAATATCGACGTATTATCAGTGGCTGATGAATGTCACTTAGGACCCATATGCGGGGATTGACGTTTGGAAGTTGAAACTGTCAACATGCGTGTGAATTCGTCAATATTGAAATTATAAAAAACTTGTTAGACAACGAAAATTTATAAGGATGTCTCATCAAACAAGATCATATGCATAAAGTTTGAAAGTTAAAGACCGATAGAAAGCAGAAACTTCATCTTGGGTGAGCGCCCATCAAATACACCGTGGCCAGTATTTCAAAGGCGACAAAATGGACTAGTTATTGTCAGCAAGCACACATGATGGCGGAGCAAGCAAACACGATACCGGAGCACGCAAACACGATGGCAGACCAACCAAAGACCAAAGGCGCCCGCAAGGAAATGCCTTCAGATGCGGAAGATACAACAGCAAAGAATTCAAGCTTTAACCAAGGTGTTAACCTAATTAACTGTAAGGTAAATAAATTTATATTAGCAAAGGGTAAATTAGTTTCAAAACGTAAAACCCCGGTTCCTATGCCAATCCCACCCACACCTAGCACTAATCCCTTCAGCGCACTGGTGAACGATAGCCAAAATAATAAATCTAACGTGACTAACAATCGAACAAAGAAAGTGTGGTTCCCGCCGAATTTTTATTGAAAATCTGAAAGTAATGGTGCTTAAAGGCATCATGGATAGGCACACCCTTTCAGATGGTACTCGTCTAGAGTATCGAATTACAAAGTTGTCGAACTCCCGACTTAAAGTCACAGTGGACAGGCTTGAGGCCCACGACTACATCATGAACATACTTAAAACCACGGAAGCAGTGGGATACTCATTCACTCCCAAAGAAAAGAAAAAAATGTATCGTGATACTAAGGGGTGTTAGTTCAGACTTTGGAGCTGAGGTTGTTTGAGAGGACATAGTCAGCCAAATTCCGAATTTAGTCCTCGAGTCTGTCAGCCTACTTACCACTGCATGGTCGAGAGCAAATTAAATCGAACTGGATTTGTTTAGGGTTACAGTGGGATCGCAAGCTTACAAAAATGAAATAATTAAGCTGCGCTACATTTTAAACGAACGAGCCATATGGAAACGCTCCAAAAGGAGCGATCTGGTTCAATGCTATCGGTGTCAAAGATTCGGACACGTATCCACCGATTGCGGATTCAACATGCGATGTGTGGCATGTGGGGAGGAGCATGCTTTTGAAAGTTGCCCCAGAAAAAATATGGAAAAAGCGGAAACTGCTCCCTGCACTATGGGCAAGACCCCTGGGCATCCAACCAATTTTTCCAGCTGTCCGGAATGAACAAGATTGTTGGACCGGGCAATTGAAAATAAAGCCAAACGGACGATGCATCAGATCATATTCTCACCGCTCCCCAGCTATTCAAATACTACACCAACCCCTACAACCCGACACCACTTTGCTCCTCCTTCCAATCGGACCTCATATTCAGAGGCTTTAAGATTTTTATTTCGCCGACTCCTAGTCCCATCGAACGCCTACAACAGATAATCCGGGAGTCACTCCCAGTGAGCTCCTATCCAAGATCAGGGCTTTTCTCCCATACTTTGACGTCACTCCTGACAAAGAGAAGCCAATGGTGCTCCTCAATTTCCATTTCAATTTGTATGGTTACAAATGGACATACCATTCTTTCCCTAAATATCAGCTCCCTAATCTCACATGACAAGAGGCTCTACATAGCTGATTTGGTAAATCCTCCCAATCCGACATCCTCCTTCTGAACGAGACAGTTCTTAACCATCAACACAAAGTCCGTGTGGAGAACTACTATGTGCTTCGTAATGACAATGGCACAGGTACTGTGATACTGTTTCGAGATGATTTAGATATCTATCAAATCCCTTTTGAACCAAATAATTCCTCATGTACGCTAGCAACTCTCAACACCAAGCGACCCAATGGAAACCCAGCCACAATTCTTATTGGCTCCCTATACCTTTCGTGCAATCTAGGTCCCCAGATCCCATTTAAGCCTAACCAAATCCTCGCAACGGTCTCATCCCATAATTCATTTATACTAGGAGGAGACCTTATTGCCAGACACCAACACTGGGAGGACTCCACAAGGAATACCAACGGGAACTACCTATTCAAATGGCTCCACGCGGACGCCCTCCTCGCAGCATCCACAGCAAATATCCTCTGACCTCAACGATCCCACAGTTCCCTTTACTTGAGCCACATTTAGCTCATTATCGGACCATCATGGCCTCCATCTAAACATAACCCTTAGACATACCAGTTCCTACTTGCCCACCTCACTAAAAACTGTTTAATTCCATAGACTGGCCAAACTTCCGAAAAGACCTCAAAGACCTCCTTCCGAATCTTCCATCGGAAAATACCATTCTCTCGAACGCAGGAATAGACTCTCATATGTCGGCACTAACATCTGCCATTATAGAGTGTCTAGACCTGCATGCCCCCTTCCAGAAACCACGCAGCCCGCTTTATGGATGTATAAATCAATTAATAAAAACTCAGCAGCATATGCTCCAACGGCTTAAGCGTATTTATTGTCGAAGCTTTAACCGGTTCAATGAGGAGTATTTGGAACTCACAACGCAAATAACGAGAATTTCCAGTGAAATCAAAAAACTCATCAGATCCGAAGTCAACAACTTATATAAAAACAGCCTGATATCACTGCGATCATCGTCAGATGTTTTTAAAACTATAAATCAACTCACAGGCCGTAAGAGAGACATTGAGAGAGACCCTATAAAGCGAGGGAATGAAGTCTTCACTGCACAATCAGACAAGATCGTTGCATGTGAGGAATACTTCAAACAACTATATTGTCGTCGTGAGTCATCCAATACAGCTTTGAATAACATCGTTAAAGCTGAGGTTCTACCAACGATGGAAGGGTACGAGGGATCTTATTTAACTGTATTCTCCAGTTATAATAAAGCATCCTGTCCACAGCATCCAGTCTTCGCCGGATTTTTCACCTCGAAAACAACAAAAAACTCGATGAAATGCGCCAAAAAACTACAAATTAAAACAAAAATCTGAAACGTAGTGTTCAATAAGAACACATAAAAGCTTATCGGTGGATTTTAAGTCTAGCCTTCGTTACGTATAGACGTGTTTTTAATCGCTTTTGTCAATGATTTTAAAAATTAATTAATGTTTTACAAAAGTTAGCTGAAACTAATCATCACCGTCGAATTATCCAAACAATTATTGAATATCTGAAGTTTCACTTCTGAAGAAGTCTTAAAAAGAAGAAATACATTAGAGGAAAGTCCCGGTTTATGAATTTTCCCTCTAATCTTGCTGCAGAAGCAACGGGATGGAGGAGTCCGATGGATTCAGCCATTAAACTGAACGATTGTGTCCATCGCCAATAACGACGGGAGAGAAAAAGCTAAAATGATGATTCGATAGCAATGAAGACAAACTGAAAATTTTATCAGTCATTGAAATCGATTAACTAGTTAAAGCCAACGACAAAGCTGAGAAGTATGAACGAGAAAATGAGGAACTTAGACTTAGGATCCAGTCGCTAGATGAACTAGTTGGCAAATTAACGTTCAACAACGGAAAAGAAACCACCAACAAAGAAAAAGAAGTTAAGTCAAAAGACCAAAGAAACCACAACAGGAACCTGATCAAGAAGATGTCCTCTGCGCAGGCGGAGCAAACGACAGTACAAACTATTATACAACGCTAGCTGGGCTAGACGATTCCATGAACATTGAAGAGAACAAAGGTAACTAAAATTCTGAATATTGTTTCACTAAACCTGATAATAAATTCAACGAATATTTAAAAATTAAAAATAAGGGGAAAAAACCAAAAGTTTTGTCTGCTGGTCTGTCTGTCAATATTCATCAAAAGATATAAAACGTCCCACCAATCAATGTATTTGGGCAAATTGGCAAAGATATAGTTCGGCTTTTGGCAGCCGAAAATAAATTAAATGATTTTCAGATCAAAAGAGTGAATACCGACAAATTGAAGATAAGAACTTAGTCATTGGTTGACTTTCAGGCAGCAAAAAGTGCGTTAAATTCTGGAGAGGTTTCGCACTCTACGTACACCCTCAAGGGCCAAAAAATCAGACAACAACAAGGCTCGATTGTCGAGCGTAAAAATTTTAACATGTTTAATTAGTCCTGATTTCAAGCAAAAGAAGTCCAAGCGCCTTTCAAGAAACAAGGTACTTGAACTTCCGAGTGGTGGGGTAGGAACGCCTCTAGAAGAGCGAAGCGAACGAGTGCTATAGGTTCCAAAGATGCACTCATTCGACTGCGAATTGCGCCATCAAATATAGATGTGTAAATTGCAAAGATGTCCATGCTCCCGGCGAGTGCAAATCAGCTCAGACGAAGCTAAAAGGAAAACTATATTGTGTGAACTGCGGTGTCTTTGGTTATCCAGTATCATATCGAGGATGCCTTCGGTATCAAGATGCAAAAGTATAATTTAATCCAAAACAATCTCAAGTACACCGCAGTGTGATACTACTAACTTTGTCGAACCCGTGATGTTATTTGCAGTTGCTGCTAGAGGACCAGCAGACAATGTAAATAAAATAAATAATATAAGTGGCAATAATGAACTGCTTCCCAAAATTTATCAGAAATTAAATTCTTTATCGGAAAAAATCGTTAAACAGATTCAAAAATTAACTTTATTTTTCAGCGTTTAGGGGTTTCCAATGCCTTGAAATAAGTTGTCATCCAGTCAAATTCCCATGGATAGGATTCGCCTCATCTCGATGAACGTCAACTCCATTGTGCGACTACATCGACGTGACTGTCTCTTGGAATTCCTTGTTAAGCAAAAGCCTAACATTATCCTTCTCACTGAAACCCACCTCAATTCATGGCACTCCATGACATTCAAGGAAACGATAGGGTCAACGGGGATGGGGGAGATGGCACCGGGATATTTGCCCCTATTGTTTTCAAAATATTGATTGTTTCTAAAATTTTGGTAAAGTCGAGTTCAAAAGCTTTGAATCTCTTGAAGTGTCTGTTATCAAAATTTCACTGCCACATGAGGATAACCTTCTCGTTATCGCTGCCTATGCAACTGGTCGAAGTGCTCTAAAGTTCAAGGAGGAGCTCAACTCCTTGCTTGAAAAACATGAATTGAACAGGCTGCATTGTTATTATATTCTTGCCGCTGACCTGAATGCCAAGCATACATCATGGCTGAATGTCACCAATAATTCCAGAGGTGTATTGTTGAAATCGTGGATGACAGAGAACCAAATTGAATACAGGTGCAATCTATATGGGTCGGAGCTCCCAACATACCTTAGGACAAAATTCATATTTGGACTTCTGCATTGGTGACGCAAGACTTGAATTCAGCTTTAAAAGTCCTTAAAGGAAACGGCAGTAGCTTCCTTACTATAGTGACCATAACGCAATCGTGATAGGAATCAATCATCAAAGGGATGATCTCTTCCTCATTGCAGTTCAACATGAAAATCATCGGTTGAATTTCAACAAAACAGACAGGGGAAAGTTTCAAAAGAAGTTGAATCGAGAGTACCCGCAACAATGTCCTCCTTCTGATGATGGCAACTCTTGCTGAATGATTCCTAATGACAGAAATCTAACTAACGATGAAATAGCTCTCTATTTGTCGGGGTTAGAGAAGCTGACGCTGGAAACGATTGAGAAAGTAGTTCCCAGGGTTAAACTTCGAAAGAATATGAAAGGATATGAAATACCAACCATCGCAAGGTTGAAAAGATTGAAAATGTTCTTCTCACATACGTCAACAATATTTATCGGCGGTTTTTGGACTACAACCATCTCTCGTTGACTTTGTCAAAATTGCACCTGAAGAATGTCCGGAAATTAATCCGTTCATACTTCAGGAGTGAGGGCAGCAATAAATAGACGGAAACACTGAGGGGTTTTAGCCCACAGGACCTAAGTAGCGTTTTCATGAAAGTCAAAATTATACAAGTAGAGGCATATTACTACTTTGTACGGCATACAAAATATTATCAAAGTTCTTAGAAAATCAAATCGGATCGAACGTGAACAGTATTATTGGAAAGTATCAAGGTGGTTTTAGAGCAGGTACTGGAAAATGCTGGGAGTTAACATAGACGTACATCAAATTTTCGTTGACTTCAAGCAAGCATACGACAGTATTGATCGTAACATACTGTATCAAATAATGCTTTGCTTTCGTATCCCAGCCAAATTTGTCCATCTTACTAAAATGACAATGACGTCGACGACCTCCCAAGTTTACATCAGTAACCAACTCACCGATGCCTTTGACACAAATATCGGACTAAAACAGGGAGATGGGCTGGCCCCATTGCTATCCAATTTGGGCCTGGAGTACCTCATAGGAAGATACCTGTCGATACACGAGTTTCATTACTATACAAATCGAGCCAAGGAGGAGGACACCCCAAAGACAAATCACTGGAATCAGTAGCAACGAGTAACTGCATTAATTCTTACTCTAAGAGCCCAGCTGTCAAGCATTTGCAGAATATCCCCACTGAGTTGCACTCAAACTCGGCTGGTATAATGAATGCGATTGACATACTGATTTATCGGTCACAGCTACGGCATCGGATGCAGAAGCCTGGCGAAACCCTACAGCAGCAAGCCCAAGATATTGAGCGACTGATACTTTTGGCTTACCCAGCTTACGACTTGGAACGTTGAGATAACGCAGCAACAGAAGCATTCATCAGAGCATTAAAGGACAAGGAAATAACAAGCCGTGGGTTAAGCTCAAAAACAAGCGGTTAAGGACGCATTGGCTTATAGTCTAAACTTTAAGGCAGCGAAAAATATGACTCGTGGCACTGCCCAGGCTCGCGAGGTAGTGACAGACGAGTTCAGGTGTGAGCGCGTGGAAATTGAGCGAGAGCCGCGGGTAAATGGTGCGCCTAGATGCTGGAATCGCGGGGAGGAGGGGCACCTGCAAAAACACTGCAAGAAGAGAAGAAAACTGACCTATTGTCCAGGGTGTGCAGCTAGGAGGAGGTCCAGACTGAGTCAGGAGCCCAGAATGGAACCTCATCAAACTAAGGGGTCGGGAAACATGCAAGAAACAACTTTGTGGGGCAGAGGTTGGCTACAAGGATCGACGTCCCTAGCACCAACATTACTGTGTTAAGACTACATCGAAGAGAAGCGGACTTATGCTTTCCGGGTCTATTTGACGGAGAACATCGCACCAAAACAATCGACACTAGTGCAACCTGATCGATTATCCGACCAGACCTAGTAAGGCAACAACTACTTCACAAAAGCAGGAGAAACTGCACCTGTCCATGGAGTGGTCAACTCTCCAAATACAGTTGGGAAACTTTGCGTTCCGACACAATTTTCTGGTCGCGAGCATAATGGATGACTGTATTCTTGGAATGGATTCTCAACGAGCATATGGAATCACGTTGGATTTGGGCAAACGGGTATTGAAATGCCGGAATGTCGAAGTGATGATGGAGAACCCCAACGCTCAAATTCCCAAGATGAATGTGTTAGTACCGCCGACACTGATGTACCGAAATCTTCCGAGAGCATTGTATAGGCCAAGCTTGGTGGTGATTCTGGAGACCACTGATGTTATCTGAAAGAGCCTATGAAGACGTTGGCATTGCGTAGTTTGAATGGGACGAAGCCTTGTAAGATCTATAAGAAACGGAAACGTGCCGGTTAGAGTCCTTAACATCGTAGACTCAACTACAAGATCAAAGCGGGAGAAGTTATCGGCAGCTGCCAGCTCGTTTCCACCATCACCTCTTTTTGTGTTTTTTTTATTTGTGGTAGGGAAATGAATGCCATCTACGCACAGAGCGTGGGACTCGCAAAAAGGCGACTGGACTACCCACTAAATACCTCCCCTGCCAACCTGAGAACTATTTGCCACATTACTTCGGGTCGGATCCCGTTTTGTTACGGCATGGGGCACCTTCAAGCTGGGGGATCCCT
Source organism: Odontomyia ornata (assembly GCA_963969285.1). NCBI lineage: Eukaryota > Metazoa > Arthropoda > Insecta > Diptera > Stratiomyidae > Odontomyia > Odontomyia ornata. The sequence continues at coordinate 180,643,713 of OZ017738.1, forward strand.
TTCCTAGCGGGAGGGGGGAGGGGAAGAGGAAAAGCTAGACAAGCGATCCCCCAGCTCCAACACCCCCGGCTGCTGTGAGTCGCTTTTCTCCTTTAGGACTGCCCGAGCATAGTGTGCCATTAGGTTCCATTTGTCAACCGATTCGAGCATCAACGCGACTATATTATCCGGGGCGAGCTCTCCCCTCTCCCTATAGAAGGTCATTCGCAGCGTGCCCCATTTTATGCACGTAAAAAATGTGTCGCAGCCATTGTCTTCCTCTCCTGGGCAAAACCGACAATCGGGGGACCGTGACTTACCAATCTTGTACAGGTAAGACTGAAAACACCCATGCCCGCTCAAAAACTGGGTCAGATAGAAGTCAGTCTCACATGCCTTTGATTTAGCTACGGTCTCACATCCGGGATGAGGCGCGCAGTCCACCTTCCCTTTGTGCAATTCACCCAAGACTGCTGCCAATCATTGAGTGAGCGCTGTCTCTCTTCGCGGCAACCATCTCCCTTGGATTGTCGTTTCGACGCAGATAAATAGTGTGGAGGCCGACATGAATCACCGCTGAATCAGAGACTGTCGGATACGAAGATGCAATCCTCAGCGCTCCTCTTCTCTGTACCTGTGCCAAGCGTTTTAGGTAAACCTCCTAACTGAGAGTGTCGCCCCATACCTCTGCTCCGTACAGTAGCACTGACCCGACAGCACTCATCAAGAGGCGTCTTCTTGATGGACTGAGTCCCCCTACGTTGGCCATAAGTCGACTCCGAGCCGATACTCCCGAGCCAGGCTTCTCAGCCGTTGCCACCTTCACCTCTTTGGAAGCTACTCACGATCATCATTGAAAAAGGAGGCAAGGCACAGATAAAGCCCGGGAAATCACGTCCGCCATATTGAAGCGGACCAAATTGTCAATGCAGCTATTCAAGCAAGCCTCTGATCTGGTCACCAAGTACAGTGACAACAAGCCTGGATGACCAAGGCCGAACGACTAGGATAACTAACGTCCTAGATACACAGGGAGCCAAGCCCATTTGACAAGCACCGAGACATCTTCCTACAGCCAAACAAGGAGATGTGAGCGCACTGATCTCGGACATGGAAAAACAAGGCGTTATCGAGCCTTTTGTCATTCCATGGGCCACACCACTACTTTTAGTAAAGAAAAAGGATGGTAACACTCGTTTTTGTGTATAAAGGCAGCTTAACGACATCACTAAGAAAAATAGTTACGCGATCCCATGCATTGACGACATCATGGGCACTTTAGCCGATGCAAAATTGTTTTCTAAACTCAATCTGAAGAGTGACTACTGGCAGGTAGAAGTCGACAAAAATGACCGAGAGAAGACCGCATTTTCAGTTGGGACCGGATTATGGCAATTCGTGGTGATGCTATTTGGGCTTTGCGATGCTCCAGCTACTTTCAATCGCCTTGTTTAATACGTGCTACGAGGCCTAACCTGGAAGATCTGCTTGGTGTACCATCATTGTAATTGGGGAACGTTCGAGGGCATGGGCGGAGCTTAGATGAGTTGTTCTGCCGATTAGAACTGGCGAATCTGAAACTTAGTCCCGACAATTGTACCCTTTTTGCAGCTGAAGTAAAATACCTTGGACACGTTGGATCAGCATAAGGGGTCAAAATAGACCCGGAGAAAATTGGAGCCTTGAAAAGCTGGCCAACAACAGACAACAAGCGCCAACTACTTAGTTTTCTGGGCCTGGCGACCTACTGTCGAAGATTCGTCAAAGACTTTGCCAAAAAAGCTAAGTGTCTCCATCAGCTAACCGAGAAAAATCGTCCGTATGTCTAGAATGAACAATGCAAGGCAGCCTTTGAGACCTTGAAGAAGATGCTGTGTGAAGCACTCGTCACACCGATGCGAGCAACGGCGGTATTGGAGCTATACTCTCCCAGCAGATCGATGGCGAAGAAAGAGTCCTCTCGTACCACAGTTGAGTTCTCTCAAAAAGCGAGAGAACTACTGCGTGACTAGGAAGGAGCTATTGGCTATAATAGAGGCCACCAAGCAGTTCCGCAAGTACCTATATGGCCAGAAATTCGTTCTTCAAACAGACCATGCATCGCTGAGATGGATCGACAGATTGCAGTCATACGATTACAAAATTGTTCATCAGAAGGGCAGAAATCATGGAAATGCTGACGCCCAATCTCGTCATCTATGTCCAGCTAACTGCAAGCGTTGCCGAAGGATTGAGAAAAAGGAGCTGACCGTTGATCTACGCGTGATAACGGCCGAATTCGATGAAGGTTGATCATTGGAGGAGATACGAAATGCCCAGTTAGCCGATGAAGATATCGGACCATTGCTCGTATGGAAGGAGACAACTGGGCGACCTGAGTGGAAGAACGTTTCAATGCATGGCGTCACCCTGAAAAGCTATTGGGCACAATGGAAATCTCTTCAGGTGGAGGGTGGTGTATTCAAGCGGAAATGGGGAACAGCAGAGGGCAGCTCCTATAAGATGCAAACAATAGTTCCCAAAAGCCGAATCCACGATATGTTTAAGGAAATGCACGAAGGATCCTCCGAACGCCACCTTGGTGTTAATAAAACCTTTGCAAAATTGCGGGAAAGATTTTACTGGCTCCACGCTTGAGATGACTGGCGTTGTAGATGCACGATTTGCGCTTCCGTCAAATGTCCAAAACGATGTCTGAAAGGACAAATGCAAACTTTTAACGTTTGTGCACCGTTTGAAAGAATTGCTGTTGACATCGCAGGACCCTTTCCTGAATCCGAATAGGGAAATCGATACACGCTGGTTGTGGCCGATTATTTCAGCAAATGGCCCGATGTCTACCCCATACCCAACCAGGAAGCAACTACTGTAGCCGAACAGCTAGTGTTGAATTGGGTCAGTAGGTACTGCGTACCTTGTGAAGTACATGCGGATCAAGGTCGAAACTTTGAGTCACTAGTTTTTGGCGTAATGTGCGAACTGATGGGAATACGGAAAATAAGGACAACACCGCTGCATCCCCGATCCCATAGAATGGTCGCACGTTTCAACGGCACAATCAATAAATACCTGGCGAAGATGGTTGACGAGAACCAAAGGGACTGGGACTGCCAAATCCCATTATTTTCGACGGCGTATAGAGCTGCTGAACATGCATCGACGGGCGAAGCCCCAGCCAAAGTCATCTTTGGAAATACTACTCGTCTGCCAGCTGATATAAAGTTCGCAACTGAGAAACCCCAAACGATCTCGGAGTACGCAAGTGAGCTAAGGTAACGGTTGAACCAGATACAACGAACAGTGCGAAAACACCTCGAATCGGTTAATGACCGCATGAAGATCAGGTATGATCTAAAGGCAAATTCTACTGGCTTCCAGCAAGATGACTTAGTAAGGCTATATAATCTACAACAGAGGAAGGGTAGGTCGCCGAAGTTGCAGCATCATCGGGAAGGACCATACCGAGTTACAAAGCGAATCAACGACATCGTATATCGCATCCAGGAGCAATGTAAGCCGAGAGCCAATATGAAAATCGTGCACCTGGACCATTTCGCCCCATATTATATCCAGGGAGACTTGACTACAACTGGCGACACATCTTTATGGAGCGAAAAGAACTAAAGTTGGGGCAGTGTAACATGTCCACACAATTCTGCGAACTACTGTCGCAATTGTTGTCGCAACTATTAATAACATCGTGATCAACATTGATTCAAAAGAAGCAACCAAGAAAAGTAAACAAGTGACGTCACTGCGTATATTCAAAATTTCTCGAATATCCCAGGTAGTTCTCGTCAGAACATTCGCCAGCATACGAGAAATGGATTGAATGTCTAGAGACCCTATAACATATAAAGTCGAGTTGAATGAATGGGGGAGATAGTAAAACTGCGTTAAGACTAGAGCGCGAATTAAAGTGCGATTTGTTAAAAAGTGAAATTAAGTATTGTGCATTCTTAGTAAATAAACTCTTTTAACTTAATTTAGAAGACAGTGCGTTTTCACTTTCCCGGGGTGTTAAACTTATTGGCTGCGAACCGAAACATGTCACAATACGTACTGGTTTCAAATGAGAACGTATCGCAGCTGAGCGGACGGATCAATGGCCAAAGCGTGGTATTGACCATATAGCATTCTCGAGTACCAACACATTCGATCAAGATAATGTGATTTTCTAACTATCTCTTAGCGAAGGCCGGAAAGGGGCTGTAGTGTTAAAGCAAAAAAAAAAATGATAAAACCCAGTAACTATTAGACATTATGTAATAAATAGCGAAGTTATTAGATCTTAGGTAATAAAAACTTGGTGTTGGCTTGGTATAAGTATCCACGAAAAGACCTTGCAAGATCAGATAGTAATTGACACTGGAGAGGGGAGCAGTTTACTCCCAAAATATGTTTCGATAACAAAATAAATTATAGAATTTATAATGGAAAATCAAAAAAACAAGGATGGTTATTTCAGTTTTCGAGAAATCATGTGAATAATTTTTTGCCCATTTTGTAACAATAAAACTGCAAAGTCGGGGATGAGGTCAATTTAAACACACCTTTTTTGAGTGTGTTTAAAATAATTTGGATGATCAAGTAGATGATTCTACATTTTTTTACTGTGGGATTTAAAAAACAAATTCAAATCAACTAAATGTTTTTAACGCCACACCCACTGACTATGCACACCACGCACTTGTAAGAACATTTTAGCAAAATATAAACTGAATAGGTCTCCAGCAACCCTATCGCATTTCTTTTTACCTTATTATGAGTACTTACCGTTTGCCACATGCAATTACATTCCTCATTAATATCCCAACCTGCAATGTTTATCGATAGAATTGAAAGTATTGTTTACAATTTTAATTAGTCAAAGCATAATTAAATTATGCATAGTTCATGGCAAGTTATGTATGAATATTGATTAGAACTTCTCTTGAAAACGTACTCGTATGCGAACTGAGTATGGAAATACACCGAGCAGATTAGAGCAATCAAATGAATGTTGGTGCTGTAAAAATGACAATAATACACGGTATTACTACGCATTTGACTTTCTTTCTCCTGGCTGTAGTCCAAACATTTTATTTTCTCTCCAACCGGAACGCGGAAGCATTACAAACAAAACAATTCAAGTTTGTCGAGTCGAACAAAACACACTCGACCTTTTGCGTATAGTCTAATTAAAAATTTATCCGAGTACTTCCTCTCCTATTTATGATTACATCACACAAGAACAACGAGACAGGACAGAGAAAAAGTAATCGCATTAAACTGATCGCATTAAGAATTAATGTGCCGAAAGGATTAATAATTAATTCGCGGCGCCCTCCGCACTCTCCCTGCTGACAATGGACGAGTTGAAATTCCCGTGCATGTGAAAAACTTTCTCAGATGTTTCAATTCTCAAAAGACAGCTCGAAAATGTTTGACTGAATAATTATGTATCGGCTGAGTTCCCTGTGAAATTATTTATTAAAGACGAGGAAGTTCGAACAGAGAATAATAGTAGATATAGGTCAGGGAGCAAGGAACTATGCTGTAGAATTAGAAAATTTGTAACCAAGGAGCCTACTATACGAACATATTGCGTTTCAATACAATTGATTATTATTTCATTTCATCAATCAACTTAAAGAATAACAATTATTAGGAAAGTACGTCAATCCAATGCAATAGTGATATTTATAGTACCAAGATACTCCGTCACGGAACTAACTACGCAAACTTTATTTACTAACAAAATGTAGGTAACTAGCTATGTATATGCAGAGAACGTCGTATCCATTCAACAATAAAATACTCGAGAGTCTGATATCTATATTTGATTCCTCAATGGATGTGTAGACTAATATTCTACTATTTCCATGAAGACAGAACAGATTATGGATTTATTTCCTTGAGGTGGTTGTTATGTGTTTGCAACATGATTTCAAAATGTCTGGGGCGACAGCGACATTATTTTTAGCAGCATGTTTTTGATTGTAACTGAAACTGAACTGAAAAACTTTATGCGGATTCCTTTGAACATCTGTATTTGAGTTTAATCTGGGGCATCTAAGAATAATTTTCAGAACATTTTCTTCACAATTAATTACTTCATAAATATTCGGTCAACGTGCATACAATGAAACTGCGGCCCTCGAATGCATTTATTGAGATGTTAGTTGGAGATAATCTTGGAGACGTGTAGGAATTTCGTATGCCAAGCTCTGTTGCCTTAGAGCCTATCTATGTTATTTAGAGTCTCATAGAGATATTATATATTGTTCAATGCTAAAGTTTTGGTTAACATTAAGTTCACGGGACCAGTAAATTTGACGAATTTCTGAATTTTTTTTTAATTACCTCCATTCCCTACCACTCTCTCCATCACTCTTTCTTCGTCGCACAACGCTCGTGCGATCTGCATTCACATTACGTCGCTTGGTCCTTTGTGCCACCCAGACAATGTTTAACACATCGGTATAAGGGGGCACACAATATAATGTGATCTAGTCCTTTTCGTGAACATCTAGTCCAAAAAATCATGATCAGCTCTCAGCGATAAAAAAAAATTCAATATCATACGACGCATTCAAAAAAAACTCTGAGTAACTCTCACTTCAGTATCTCGCCGATAGGGTCAAAAAGAACGCCGTAAGATACTGAGCTCATAAAAGCAGAATTACAGGTCCACGCTTCAATCAGTGCTCATTAAATGCTCCCTTAGTCTTTTCTTAAATACCAAAAGTGAGTTTGCTTCCTTAACAATTTCTGGTAGATTGTTATATATACGCAGAGCATCATTCGTTGCATCGTTCTTTAGTCGATCCGTTCTGGCAAAAGGTATTACGAATTGATTTGCATTCCTCGCATTATATGGGTTGATCTGTGATACCTTAATTAATAGCGCTCGTTCCGATCCATAAGTTTTTGAATTTCTGTAGATAAACTTCGCTTTCTCCATAATAATAATTTGACTAAAGGTTAATGATTTAGCCAATTGGTAAACCAAACTTGTTTGAGTAAGCATTGGCAGCTTCAGAATGTTTTTATACGCTTTGGTCAGCAGCCTGGATATACTGTTTAAATGTTGCTTCGCTGATTGACTCCAAATAAGTACTCCATAATGCAATTTCGCCAGGACAAACGCATTTAGAACAAGTTTCTTGATGTGCATTGGAAAATCCTCATATCTTCTTAACAATCCTATTATTGGGGCTAATTGCCTTCTTAAGCTATTTATGTGTGGTAACCAGGTCATACGATGGTCTATGATAAGACCAAGATATTTCATTTCTAGCACTCTTTGCAATTTTTCGCCATTAATATTTAGTTCGACATCTATGTCTCCTTTGTTCTTTTGCTTAAAAACAATATATTTTGTCTTTGATGTGTTCAATACTAGTTTGTTTCCAATTAACCACTGATGGAATTTTCCTAGAGCGTCGTTGATAGTGTTCTCAATGGCAGTTTTGTCTCGTACTGAATAAAGTAGAACTGTGTCATCAGCATATAATGTGTGATATCCCGTCAGCCCACATGTATTTAGATTATTTGTGTATAGCAGGAAAATTTCGACAATTGTCTACCTCATCCACAAACATTGGGCAATTGGTATTCCAACATTCTTTGTGCACCTGGCTTCACTTAGCAATCTTTTACGGCTATTGAAAAAGCATGTGAAGAAGCGAGAAAAAAACAACAAACTTTGGTGCTTCATTTAAGCTTTGACGAAATGTTCATACGGAAGCAAATTGAGTGGGCAAACGAGAAATCGTATGGGTACGTGGAAATTGGGGATGGTAACAGTCAACAAGAGATTGCCACCCAAATTCTTGTCTTCATGGCTGTAGCAGTAAATAGGTCTTGGAAGATACCACTTGGGTTTTTTCCGATAGCTTCGTTGAGTGCGGGACAAAAAGCGAACCTAATTAGTATTTGCTCCAATCATCTACTAAGTACAGGCGCTGAAGTCATTGGTGTTACTTGTGATGCGGAAGCTGTCAATTTCAGATCTTTCAAGCTACTAGGATGTGACATTACGAAAATTGATCACAGGCACAAACTTCAGTTTGAAGATATTGATGATGATTGTTTGATTCACCCTGACCCATGTCACATGATCAAACTCATCCGTAATACTTTGGCACGTTCAAAAGTATTGATGTATGGTAAAAATAAAATCAAATGGTGCTATTTAGAACGATTACACAAACTTCAAAATAGAGAATCGTTACACCTGGGTAATAAAATACGCCAGGCGCATATATGCTGTGAACAGCAAAAAATGAAGGTGAAATTGGCAGTGCAACTTTTAAGCAAATCGGTCGCAGATGCCCTTGATTTTTGCAAGGAGATACTGAAGCTTCCAGAATTCCAAGGTAGTGAGGCATTGTCAAAGTATATTCGAGTTATCAATGACAGCTTTGACATATTGAATAGTCGAAAGATTAATGAACCTGAAACCACCAAACAAGCTCTGTGTGAAGGCAACATCAATGAAATTAAAGACCTTGCGAATTCATTCATAGTTTACCTCTCAGAACTGAAATTGGAATGCGGAACGAACATCACCAGGTTCCCGCAAAAATCAGGATTTGTGGGCATAATAACCTGTCTTAAGAACAACGAACCAATCTACGATCGATTCATTTCAACGGGTATCCTTAAGTATATCCTCTTGTATAAAATAAATCAAGACCATATAGGCTATTCTTCTGATCGATTCGTTCAAATTTGGGACGAAACAACAACCCGACCGTACGACAATACATGTATACTTACAAGAAGCTCTTGGTTCGATGTGCAATTCGTGAAGGAGGTTTGGGGAACTGCAAACCTTTAGAACAGCTTCACTTTCTCAAAATATTTGAAACACAGTCGTTAGCAGATGATCCAGAACATGCAATCAATTGCAATGTTGGAAGGAAACAACTATCGGATCGTAGTGAAAGCATAGATGATAGCAATATTTTGAATTTCAACAGCACTATCTATGAAAATCTTGATGAACAATTCATAATGGAACATAGCTACGCTAATTATCCAACAAAATTGACTGAATATGTTTCCTACGTCGTCGAATATATCGCTGAGTTTGTTGTTTTCAAAATAGAAAAAACGTTAACATGCATGGAGTGTTTAGCTTCCATCGAAGGCGAATTTTTGGAGAGATCACTCATGGCCTATAAAACGAAAGGCTACTTAAAATCACCTTCGGAAAGTGTAAAACAAATTTGCCAAAAGACGGAAAGCATCCTTAGACGAAATATAAAACTAATGACAAATGATAAAAAGATATTGGAATATTTTAAAATTATAATAGAAGTTCAAAAGTATTTTTTAGAAAAGGAGTTATTCAGTTACTACAAACAACATATGATTAGAAGTGGTCACTATTGCTCCCGAGTTTAATAATTAAAAAGTACCTCAGCACCCGGTATTATTTTATATCTAAGAAAAAGTCAGAAAGATGCTTTTTCGCCAAAAACTAAATAAGACAATTCACTTTTGCGGCATGTAAGGATATTTAACAGAAAATATATTGCCATGAATATTATTACATCGAAAAAAAATCGCCATAAATTAAAACGGTCTTCCAAACCTGGGGACTAAATGAGATACACACAACGTTATTTTTTTATCTGATTTACTTATTTCAATATTTGTTTCGCGTTGTTTGTGTCTAAATCTCCTAACTCTAACCTCCACGTGGTAGTCCCTGGAAACAACTCACAATGTCTTACATAGCATTTTGATTTGGCTAAGGAGTAGGTGGACCAGTTACAAATTTAACCTGTATTACAATATATTATGAGATTAATACTCAATAATTAGCATGAAGGCGATTTGAGTCTTTTAAAAAAATATTCCTTAGAAAATTAAACAGTTGCTCTTCATTTTCTCATTCGATTTTTATCAATAATCTCGAAAGATACATGCTCATTGATTGCATTTAATTCAAAGTTAAGTTAATTCTCAAATTTGCCTTAGGCAGTTTAAATGAGGAACTTGTAAAATATATAAATTCATTTTGAGTTAAATATTTTTAACATGGTGCTTTCAATTTGAATTTTCCCGCCATTTGATTAAATTTGCCCCTGCTTTTCTCAGACTACTCTTGGTTTAAGCCACTACCAATACTATCAAGGAAGCCTTACAAAAACATAGCTGATATTCGGAAATTTTTTGGGCTATAATTTACTCCTTTTCTTCCCTCCCTAAGATTTCAAATAAATTTGACGTGACGTCTCCCATCAATTTTCGCATCTTGAACTAAATCAATTTTCCGTGCCGGTATTTTAACTTGAACGATATAAAAGATTCAACATGACTTACCCTACGAAGGATACGTCCCTGACATGCTTCCTATAGCTGTTTTCACAATCCCACATACATCACTACGTTTTTCGTTTCGCGACACAAAAACACTCGCGATCCCTGGCAAACTTTAGTTTGATTAAATAAAACTTTTGCAACGCTTTTCCACTACATTCAACACAGTTTATCTTAAAAAAATTATTTTGTCTACAAATTCAAATTCAACTTGATTAAACATTTCCCATCATTGTTGAATTTTCACGAATCATATGTTTTCAATCATATGGTTGATATTTTGTTAAGAATTCGGGGGTTAAGGTGTAAGAGGAGTGGGATTGTCGTGAGACCAACCAGAGAGCCACTTGAATGTGTGGATTCTCTAGCGGCGTGAAAGGCGGGGGGATTTCAATTCGCATGCGAGAGGAAGGCATGTATGTAGTAAAAGTACTCCGCTCACGTATCGATGAAAATAAGCTCATTTCCCGTCCATCACTTTATATGTCTTTGACCCTAACGCAAGCATCCGCAAATATATTGAACGCCTTTGAGCGACGGGTCCTGAGGCGAATAATCGGAGCGAAGCGAATTCGATACAACAATGAGTTGTTTGAAATTTTAACGAACCGAAGGTCTCAACGATTATAAGACTGCGGAAGCTGAAATGAGCTGGCCACATGAATCGTATGGACGAACAACGGGTACCCAAGAAGTGTATTCATTGGGAGAACTGAAGGCCGGAGACCGGTGGGGAAACCGAGAAAATGCTGGTCTGACTCGGTCGGCGAAGACAGTTCATCGCTGCTTGAATTTCAAAATTGGAGGACGCGTTCAATGGACCGAGAAAGTTGGAGGCGCTATTTGCAGGAAGCGAAGGCCCGAGAGGGGCTGTTGTGCTGAAAAGAAGAAGAAAAAAAACAGACTAAATAGCCTCAATAACCTCCAACAGAAATTCAATAATTTTACACACTTATGTACAGTTCCCTGAAGTAGCAAAGATAGAACTTTAAAGCTTTTGCGAATAATTATCTCAATTTCCAGAGCTGACTTTCAATGTCCCAATAGAAGCCCTCAGTCATATAATCTACTAACCATTTCAAACAAATCCTAACAAACTAACATAGTAACATCATACAGTCGAAAAAGAAAACCTAGAAAAAAGCACAATGATACCAAAGTCCCCTTTGGACAAATATCGACACATCGATGGCTTGTGCGCTTGAGCTATAGCTAATACACATCTAACGTAGGCTAGGCAGAGGAAAAAAATTATCAGTTATGAAGGATGTTTGGCGGATGCTTAATAATTTTTCAATAATTTTACTAAGACCTGTCGATAAAGCAATTGGACGAAAGTTATTCGATAAAGCAATTGGACGAAAGTTATTCGGCCCAGGAGAGGAGGACAATGCCTGTCACACATTTTTTGCGTGTACCAAATGGGACAGGCTGCGAAGGGAACTCTACAGGGAGACGGGAGAGCTCACCCCGGATAATATAGTTGGGGTGACGCTCGAATCGGTTGACAAATGGAACCAGGTGGCACATTATGCTCGGGCAGTCCTAAAATATAAAAGGGACTCACAGCAGTCTTGGGGGATCGCTCTTCTGGCATTTCCTCTTCCCCTCTCCCCTCCCGCTAGGAAAGGGACTCCCCAGCTTGAAGGCGCCCCACGGCGTAACAAAACGAGACCTGGCCCGAAGTAATGTGTCAAACGGTTCCAGGCTGGGTTCTTAGGTTGACAGGGGAGGTGTTTAGTGGGTAGTCCAGTCGCGCATGGGAGTCCCACACTCTGTGCCTAAATAGCATTCACCTCCCTACCACAAAAAAAAAATTGGATAGTATGGATCGGCCAGCCTAATGTTAATTCGAGATCTAAATCTGTCTCTAACTACCCCCTACTTGTATATAAAGTATATTATATTGTATATTGGTTGTGATTTTAATAGATTTCATTTTCTATCATTTGCGTTGTTGGCGATCCGAAGAATACTTTTAGTCGCAGGCCACTTTGCTGGACATACGACACATAATAGTTAACCTCGTTGTTTATCAGAAAGAATCGGACGAGAGAAAGTCTGACGGGTTTGCGTTGAATTTCTTTTCGGAAATTACGGGAAAAGACATCTTTTGAGTTAATACTATACCAGTTAGTTTTAGTTAAGAGGCACAGCCCTAGCGTTAACTGTATCATTATTAACTTCCATGCTGTTGGAAAAGTCCTCCGATCTCCTGGAATTATTAACCCTCCCTCATGGCTGAACATGTTTTTTTTTTTTTTTTATACCTCCATTCCCTACCACTCTCTCCATCACTCTTTCTTCGTCACACAACGCTCATGCGATCTGCATTCACATAACGTCGCTTGGTCCTTTGTGCCACCCAGACAATGTTTTTTTTTGTGGTAGGGAGGTGAAGGCATTTACGCCCGCCGAGTCTGGCAGTGTGGGACTCCCATGGAGGATACCCTTGGACTACCCACTAAACACCTCCCCTGTCAATCTGAGAACCTAGCCTGGAACCGTTTGACACATTACTTCGGGCCAGGTCTCGTTTTGTTACGCCGTGGGGCGCCTTCAAGCTGGGGAGTCCCTTTCCTAGCGGGAGGGGAGAGGGGAAGAGGAAATGCCAGAAGAGCGATCCCCCAACCCCAGCATCTCCGGCTGCTGTGAGTCCCTTTTATCTTTTAGGACTGCCCGAGCATAATGTGCCATCTGGTTCCATTTGTCAACCGATTCGAGCATCACTGCAACTATATTATCCGGGGTGAGCTCTCCCGTCTCCCTGTAGAGTTCCCTTCGCAGCCTGGCCCATTTGGTACACGCAAAAAATGTGTGACAGGCATTGTCCTCCTCTCCTGGGCAAAACCGACAATCGGAAGACCGTGACTTACCGATCTTGTGCAGGTAAGACTGAAAACACCCGTGCCCGCTCAAAAGCTGGGTCAGATAGAAGTCAGTCTCACCATGCCTTCGATTTAGCCACGGTCTCACATCCGAGATGAGGCGCGCAGTCCACCTTCCCTTCGTGCAATTCCTCCAGGACTGCTGCCAATCGTTGAGCGAGCGTTGTCTCTCCTCGCGGACAACCACCTCCCTCGCATCCTCGTTTCGGCGCAGGTAAATAGCGCGGCGCTCTCTAGCAAGGAGGGCGACAGGTATCACACCTGCAATCACTCTCACCGCCGATTCGGAGACTGTTGGATACGAAGATGCAATTCTCAGTGCTCCTCTTCTCTGTACCTGTGCCAATCAATGTTTAACACATCGGTATAAGGGGGCACACAATATAATGTGAACTAGTCCTTTTCATGAACATCTAGTCCAAAAAAATCATGATCAGCTCTCAGAGATAAAAAAAAATTCAATATAATACGACGCATTCAAAAAAAAACTCTGAGTAACTGTCACTTCAGTATCTCGCCGATAGGGTCAAAAAAGAACGCCCTAAGATACTGGGCTCATAAAAGCAGGATCACAGGTCCACGCTTCAATCAGTGGTCATTAAATGCTCCCTTAGTCTTTTCTTAAATACCAAAAGTGAGTTTGCTTCCTTAACAATTTCTGGTAGATTGTTATACATATATACGCAGAGCATCATTCGTTGCATCGTTCTTTAGACGATCCGTTCTGGCAAAAGGTATTACGAATTGATCTGGATTCCTCGCATTATATGGGTTGATCTGTGATACCTTAATTAATGGCGCTCGTTCCGATCCATTAGTTTTTAAACTTCTGTAGATAAACTTACTTTCTCTATAGTAATAATTTGACTCAAGGTTAATGATTTTGCCAATTGGTAAACCAAACTAGTTTGAGTAAGCATTGGCAGCTTCAGAATGCTTTTATACGCTTTGGTCAGCAGCCTGGATATACTGTTTAGATGTTGCTTTGCTGATTGACTCCAAATAAGTACTCCATAATGCAATTTCGCCAGGACAAACGCATTTAGAACAAGTTTCTTGATGTGCATTGGAAAATCCTCATATCTTCTTAATAATCCTATTATTGGGGCTAATTGCCTCCTTAAGCTATTTATGTGTGGTAACCAGGTCATACGATGGTCTATGATAAGACCAAGATATTTCATTTCTAGCACTCTTTGCAATTTTTCGCCATTAATATTTAGGTCGACATCTATGTCTCCTTTGTTCTTTTGCTTAAAAACAATATATTTTTTCTTTGATGTGTTCAATACTAGTTTGTTTCCAATTAACCACTGATGGAATTTTCCTAGATCGTCGTTGATAGTGTTCTCAATGGCAGTTTTGTCTCGTCCTGAATGAAGTTGAACTGTGTCATCAGCATATAATGTGTGATATCCCGTCAGCCCACATGTATTTAGATTATTTGTGTATAGCAGGAACAAAGTTGGGCCCAGTATTGAGCCTTGGGAAACTCCTGTTTCCGTAGGTGCATGGTCGCTCAGGACATTGTTGATTAAAGTTCTCTGCGATCTTCCCTCCAAGTAACTCTTAAACAACTGCTTAGGACTACCCTGAATACCATACGATTCAAGTTTACGAAGCAAGAGATCATGATCAACTGTATCAAATGCTTTTTTCAAATCCACAAAACTTGCGATGACATAATCACCTCTGTCAAGTCCTAGATTGATGAAACGTGTGACAGAATGTAGGGCATCCAAAGTACTCTTGTTCTTTTGAAAACCAAACTGATGTTGGCTTATGATAGAGTTTTCAACTAAGGATGATTTTAATCGATTGTTTAGTATTTTTTCAAATATCTTACTAAATCCCGTCAGCAGCGCAATCGGGCGATAGTTATTCGGGTCAAGATGATCACCACCCTTAAATATAGGAACTATTTTTGCAAGTTTTTCTTCTTCCGGAAAAGTCCCATTCCTAATATGCACGTTTATAAAATTTGCCATAATCTGGGCTATGTCCTCCTTTATTATACTAATCTCATTCATCGTGATGCTATCAATGCCTGGCGCCGTATTCTTTTTCAATTCATTGATGAAATTTAAGACTTCCCTTTTATTTGTTTGATGAATGTGAAAGATGGAATTTATTGCGATATTTGTATTATTTACATTGCCTGCTGAACTGGCAACGATTTCTTTAGTGATTCTTCCACCAATTGTTGAAAAGAAGTTATTCAATGAGTTCGCCTCGTCACGTGGACACGATGTGTTAGAGGGCCCATCAGGATTCAATTGAACGTTTTGTGATATACCCTGGGTTGAAGAGTTATCCTTTACCTCATTTATTATTTTCCATATTTCGCGGGAGTTGTCAGCCACTGTTTCCATTCTTCTTGAGAAATATAAGAATTTAGCCCCTTTCACCAGTCGTTTCGATTCTTTTTTCGCTTGCATATACACAAACTTGAAAGCCCGGTTTCCACTGTTCTTCCTGTAGTCCATGTATGCCTTCCTTTTTTTAATACTTGCATCAATTACTTTTTTCGTTATCCGAGTCCGTTGTCGACACCTGATTTTCTTCTCAATTGTAGAACTTTGCTTAGCAGATATGATGATATTTTTGAGTTCAATAATACTATTTGGTTTCCGCTTTTCCAGTAACTCTCGTATGTTTGATTTAAAGAGCTCCTTGTCTAGAAATCTGAACGTTTTGTAGGTCGGCTTCTGTTTGTTCAGGGTTTGGTCTTGAATAGCAATTTTTAACACACGATGATCCAGTTCCGGCCAGTCCTCAAATATGTATGTCATGCTTTCAGCGACTTTTAAATCATTGGTTTCTATATGATCCAGACAGGTATTTGACACTGGGCGAGTAATTTGGTTGTTGTTTATGATTACCGTTCCATTCGTTTCTAGCGTATCCTTATAAATCCGTGTTTCTGGTGATTCCGTTAGCACATCAATGTTTGTGTCCGCTACTGTGATTAAATTTTTTTCAGTTGAGAATAATGTATCTAGTACTGTGCAAAAATCTTGCGCATTCATACGATTGGGATTGTAGTACGTCCCTAATTTTATTTTTTTACCTGCATGGCGTACTTCAATTATTATAACTTTATACTTGTCAGGCGTCACTCTCTTGGTAATGAAATTGATTGTATTTTTTACGTACATTGCTGTACCTCCACCTTTTCCAGGTCTGCAAGAGAATACCGCATTATATCCTTCAATATTATAAAACCGTGCTTCTTCTGGGTAAATCCAGATTTCATTTAGAATAATCAAATCTATGTCAGGATTTTGCTGTAGGTAAATCTGAATATCACTTAGCTTATGTCTTAAGCTTCTTATATTAGCATACATAAGTGTTAAATTTGTTCCACTTGATTGATTAGAAAGATTAGCAATCATCAAAGTTGGAGTCGGTGCTCCTCCTGGCGATCAATATTCTGCGTTGAAACTCCGGACACTCTACAGAGTCAGCTCTGTGAGAATGATCAGCATTGTTATTGTTACCAATACAGTTCGAGCACTTCTCAATCGTACTTTTGCAGTCCTTTAGGTCATGCTTTCCTCCACATTTCACACATATTTGCTCCCCTTCACATTTTGATGTTTTGTGGTTGTATTTTTGACACTTATAACACCGCGTTACGTTGAAGTTCTCCTTCACAAAATACGATCCATAATCTATATTAATGTATCTATTCGCAAGCCTCTTATACATGCTCCCATTTACCTGGATGATGTGCAACCACCTTCCATTTCTTGTTCGCCTAGCATGTACAAGTTCCATAGAATCACGCTCCTCTATATTGGGATTTAATGCCTGGATCTCATTTCTTAATTCATTATTTGCGTATTGTTTTTCTAGTCCATTGATGGACAAGTCTAGGCTGTCGCAATCTGGTCTCAGCAACATAATACTCCTCTTTCATTGCATCCATTGCTATATTAAAAAGCGAAGTAGCATTTTCATTTGTCGATGTTTTGATAATCGCCCCACCATTACGAATAGGCCTCATTAGCTGTAGAGGAGTTTTACATTTTGATGGTCTGATCCTCGACTTAAAATCAATCAGTGTTTTTTCTGATGAAGAGTGATTTCTAGGCTTAATTATAATCCCATTTTGCGATATTGTATTAGATCGATGCACTGTTGGAGGAGAAGTGGAATTTTTAATAATTCTGGCATATGAGGGCTTGCTCGCAGACGTAGATTTATCTATTAATAAGGTGACATTTGAGCTCATCTCTTCGACTTGGCTTTGCAAATTTTTCATTTGTTGGAAGAGTTGGTCTTCTTTAGATTTACGGTGCTGAGCTCTACATCCGGCACACATCCAAATCACATCTTAGGTGATATCCATAATAGCCCGATATCTCTCCTCCGACATTTTGATACACCTCAAATGAAACCACTTGAGGCAGAAGACATCACACCCCATAGCCGAGTGGATATCCTCCACGGGTTTCCTACACTTCCCACACTTATCTGGTTTAGTAGCCATTATATTTTTAACTTTTTCAATTATTTGCTTTTTATAAAAATTTTTATTATCCTTGATTTATTTAATATAGTTAGTGAAAAAACGTAGAAAGCCGTACTTGCAAAAAAAAAAAAAAAATAATTTAAAATATCAAAATATAAATTTAAAATTAAATTCAAAAATTTTTAGAATAAATTTAGCTACACGGGAATCTCACTCCTAGACCAAAGCAAGAATTCCCGGTTCCGTTAATTTCGTTCGCCTAAGTAAAAATTGAATCAATGAAATTGATGACTTGAAAGATCGCTACTTATCTCGAAAACTTGATAGAGCGACACTAGTAACCACTTCACTTATTTCACACAGCTGATTATAATTTATGACAGATTTATAACTTCACTTAAGCCAAGAAATTCAAAGAGCTGAAACTGACACTTCTTTGTTTTGACACTTCGAATTTACGAGTTTCATGTGCAAAAGCCCAAAAAACCATTAATGTTAATTTTTTAAATTTATGTTGATAATCATGGATGGAATGATATGAATATATGCTCAATGCAGTGTAACATTCATCTTTTTAATTTCATAACTATGGAGAATGCATGTCTATTTTTCCGGCTAACCGTAAAAATGACGGGTACACTCTTTCAAAACTTTCCTTTTCTTTGTGTATTTATATTTTTTTATAGTTATTCCATTAACCTTTAATTTTTATTTCCTTATCATATTAATTTTACCTTCTTATTCCATTCTTTTTTTTTATCTTTCCCACTAACAACATTCCATTCATTGCTTCCCATTAACAACATTTTATTCGATACCTTTTCACTAACAAAACCTAATTCCTTCCCTCATACTTACGTCATGGCAACACCAATTGAAGGGCACCAGCCACAGAACAAATCAAGAAGAGGCAGTCGCATCCAAACCATCAACCGAGTCATTGTATTTGAACACAATAAATTGATTATTAACAAACGGTGCGCGTTAGTTTATTGTTTCCCTCTACAATCAGAAGTGGGATACAAGGATGGTTTAGTGCGGATTACAATACGCAGAACAAACAGACGCCGTTAAAAGCAATTTTCCCCCTCCTCGCGCTCACGTGTTTAATTCTCCTACGGTTCGTCTGCGAAAAGAAAGAAACGGAAGGAGAAACATGCGACATACATACACGAGTGGCTACACATAATTGTAATAGTGGTTCGATTTCCCCTACGGTCCATATAAGAGGGAAACGGAACGCAACACGATGCCGGTCGACCGAAAAGGTCAATACGCTAAACAAGGGATGACTAAAACTTGAACTTAGACCACTGAACGCCTCTATGCAGGGGAACAAAGTCGAGCTAGCACAAAGACCCTGTAAAATTCTGGCTAATGACGAAATCGAAACGCACGGGAAAATGTCAGAATGTTTGGGTGAAGATAAGGTGCGCGAGTTACGTGATGAAGTGAAGCGATTGAGCGAGTTAATATCAGCTGTCGTCGCCGCGTTACCAAACCGGGGAAGGTTGGCGACGTCGGCAACAACTGAACAGATTAACACTCAATCGATCGAAGAACGGGAGCCGACACCACCACTCACTAACGCCATGAAATCGGGTGAGACGCCGCCGGCAGCGACGTTCGAAGTTGACGCATGCGAACATTGGCTAATTCAGTGCGAGCATGTAGTGGACCACATTTTCATAACATCCGAGATATAACAGATATTTTACCAGACTTCAGCCCGTCGTCCGAATCCGGCATGTCAGCAGCGCAGTTCGTTGATCGCGGTACGAAGCTTGCTGAGGCATATGCCTCGGTCTCCCTAAAAGGGCCTGCTAAAATTTGGAGCGATGGTTCTGCGCGGGTTCCTGGAAGCTGGCTTCAGCTGGCCGAATCATTGAGGCGAGATTTCCCTAACCATGAAAGCGAGGCCGATGTTCACATAAAAATGATGAATCGCACCAGAGAGCCGAGCGAGACAATACAAAGTTACTTCTATATTATGCTAGCATTGGGAAGACGAGGTAACTTGAGCGATCACGCTATAATCCGGTGTATAAGGAACGGGCTACGGCATCCATCTTTGCAAAATGCAATCGCGAGATCAATTTTTGACACCATTAACAATCTTTTAGCCGCGATAAAGAATTTCGAAACGAATTCCGTTCGAATTTGGGAGCCACGAACGGAGTCGAGACGAAATTTTGGACCACCACCAGCGATACAGCGAGGCATTATGTCATCAAATCCGCGAGCGCAGCCAACTTCGAGCAATTTGGAATCCCGTGAAATCCGACGTTATAATTGTCTTGAGGTGGGGCACATTGGGCTGTCCAAAACCGCAACGGAAACAAAGATGTGAGAAGTATCAACGAACATCACGTACAACTAACCGATGTCCTGAAAATGAAACTGCGACCGCTGTCAGTAATGTTCGTCGCATAAATTCAACAGAAAGAATTAATCCGCATGTTAAGGAGGTTCTTTTCAATGGAAACAAAACTAAGTCCTTCATCGACCCCGGTAGTGAAAGAACACTCATTCAATGAACGATGGGAGGCGTGAAGCAATGTTCACCGATCATCCTACGAGATTTCGGAGGAGCTTCAGTAACGTGCAACCAGATACTCGAGGCCAAAATTCAGTAGGATGGTAAGAATCTAATTGCGAAGATTTTTTCGGTGGATGACGATTTGATCTTGGAGCCACTTTTTTGGGGTCAAATCTACTCTGTACATCGAGCAAACGACTGATCATTGAACCGGGAGCTTGTCGTTTGAAAAACGCTTTGCAAAATTCTCCAACTTTTGAGCCAACGCTATCCGTCAAAGAAAAAGACCAACTGTATCAGCTCATCAGTGAGCATAGAGAATGCTTCTCTGAATCGCTTGCTCAGTTAGGTCAATGCAACTCGGTAACGATGACGATAAAGTTAACAACCTTAAAACCTGTCCGACGTCAGCCATACCGAATACCATTCGCAAAGCGTGAGCGCGTTCAAGATAGAGTAAACGAACTGCTCGAAATCATCGTCATCATCATCAGAATATTCGTCACTAATGGTCCTCGTTTGCAAACAAAATGGTGAGGACCGTCTTTCTGTTGGTTTCCGTGAGCTCAATGCAATTACTGAAAACCGAGCGTTTTTCATGCCAACTGTTGAGGAGCAGCTTTCATCGATCGCTGGTAATTTATTTCACATGACTCTCGATTTAATGTCCGGCTATTATCAAATACCAATCGCAAAAGGGTGCAGGAAATACACTGCATCTGTCACGCATGCAGGCTAATACGAATTCAACCGGATGCCTTTCGGTCTGTGCAATGCACCAAGTTATCTTCATGAGGTCATTACCAACTTGATACGACAAATGGGAAATTGAGCAGTTAGCTACATAGATGAAGTAATTCTGCGCAGCAAAACCATCGCGGAGGGTTTAATCAATCTCCGTGAATTCCTGATTATACTTCGAGATGCCGGTATGACGCTTCGGCCCTCTAAATGTACGTTTTTGTCTAAACAAATCGCGTTTTTGGGTCATCGAGTCGATGAGGACGGAATAAAACCAGGAGCTGAAAAGACTAATGCAATTCTAGAGTTCCCGGAACCAACCAACGTTACGGAAGTTCGAAGATTTCTGGGATTGAGCGGGTTTTTCTGCAAATTTATTCATGATTATTCTCGAATATCGAGGCCGCTTACACTTTTGTTGAAGCAGAAGGACAATTCACAAATTTTGTTAGTCGACCGAACAACGAGACGCATTCGAAAAATTGAAATCAGCACTTTGCTGCGATCCAGTGCTCAGTGCATACGATCCGGCGAAGGAACATCAAGTTCACACTGACGCGAGCACACTGGATCCTGCCGGAATCTTCATACAACGAGACGACAGTTGCAATTTCAGACCGGTTTTCTACTATAGCCGCCAGTGTAGCAAATCCGAAAGCAGATACCATAGTCATGAGCTTGAAGTTTTGGCTATCGTCGAGTTGTCAGGAAGATTCCGCATTTATTTGCTCGGTAAGCATTTCGAGATAATTACTGATTGCGCCTCAATTAGCACCACAAGAACGTCTAAGCCATTGCTACCGCACATCGGTCGATGGTTTCTGAAGCTAAAGGAGTACGATTTCTGCATCATACATCGATCGGCTCAACACTTGAGTCACGCAGATGCTCTAAAAAGGACTCCAAACGAACCACCGAACGAGCCAGAGATAGCATCGGGGAACATAATGCGAGTGGAAGAAAACGAAAACTGGCTTGTGGTCCTGTAACGACAAGACATGAAGTTGAAGGAGCTGAAGTTCTGAGAGGCGATATTGAGTCCGCTCAATCCAAACAGATTAAGTCAGATTATCAGCTCGAAAACGGTTGGTTATTTCGTAAGATCGACCAAGATCTTGAATTCGTCGTTCCGTCTGCAGTCAGGTGGAAAATCATCCGCATGTACCACGATGACATGGGCTACTTTGGTCTTGAGAAGACCATAAATCGAGTTCGGCAAGATTTTTGGTTCAAAGATCTCCGAAAATACATCAAGTCGTGCATTGCAGAATTCTTAGAGTGCTGCTATAATAAAGGAATCGCAGGCGAACCGGAGGGTCAACTCTATTCGGAAGAGGTGACACCTATTCCGTTCTGGACGTTACACGTTGATCTCCCGGGACCTTTTCCACGCAGTCGTTAAGGTAATGTGCACATCATTGGAATATCTGATTAGTTCAGTAAGTACTTAATTTTGAGAGCTGTCAAAACTAAGAAATTGAAGCCCGTCATCCACGCATTCAGGGATCTGACGTTGTACTTCAGTCTACCGAAGCAAATAATTAGCGATCGAGGCCCTGCTTTTACATCACGAGAATTTGCTGAATTCTGCGCATTTAATGAGATTCAACATATTAAGGTTGCCGTCAGAACACCTCAAGCAAATGGCCAAATCGAACGTGCAAAGCAGTCCATCTTATCATTTCTTAGAACTGCACGAACTAATCATAAGGACTGGGATTTACAATTGCACAATCTTCAGTGGTCTCTGAATTCGCAATGTCACTCTGTGACTTAGTTTACTCCGATCGAGTTGATATTCGATTATCACCTTCAAGACATCATCATGAATCAGCTAGTTATGGCTCTAACATCAGATGAAGCGACTGCTGATCCGACGGAATGCGATATGGTTGACCGAAGACAATTGGCTGCAGAGCGAATTAGCACCGAGTGAGAGACATGGAGATTGAGATTCAACGCGAAACACAAGAAACCTTTTATCTTCAAGGAAGGAGATCTCATCGTTCTAGAGGACGTACCTGCTACCACAGGAGAATCTCAAAAGTCAGAACCCAAATATCGTGGACACTACATCATTTCTAGAGTTTTAAAAAACGACAGATATCTTGTCGAAGACGTAGGAATCGCACGTCCCAACTAACGGAAATTCTCTTCGGTGTATGCGAGCGAAAAGTTGAAACCGTGGATTGTCGTGAGTCCCGAACTCGATTTTTACGATGATGCTGCGGATTCAGACACGAAGTAATGAGTCGAGACGATTCAATGTCAGGATGGTCGAGTATCATGGCAACACCAATTAAAGAGCACCGGCCACGAAAGAAATCGAGAAGAGGCAATCTTATCCGAACCATCAACTGAATCCTTGTATTTGAACACAACAAATTGATTATTAACAAACGGTGCGCGATAGCTTATTGTTTCCCTCTACAATTATCTTATTCCCAAGGTCTACCCCTGACACTAACTAATTTTATTCATTATCTCGCACAAACAAATTTCATTTGTTATACTAACAAAAGTTCATTCACGCTTTCGTAATAACGAAATTCCATTTCAATGCGCATTACTCGCAAGAAAGGTTCATGGTTGAAGTTGCTAAGTGGATGAATGGAAGATCAACAGAAGGTGGCAGCGTACGTAGTGGAACGAAATGTTACCGCAGAAAAGATTTTATTAATGGAAGAAGACCAAAAGCTTCGAAATGAACTCGAGAAATTAAAGATGTTGTTTGAAATACAAACGAAATAATGATTTTGTCTAAATCTAATAGCTAAACTTAAATTTGTCTATATTTGCATAAAATTATCTCACCTGGTAATTTTTGTCTCAACATTAAAATTAAACAATATCATCTTTAGATGCACGTCGTGTATTCCTCACTCAAAACAAATATCACTTTACATTTCTAAAATCTGAGGAATTCGCGACATGCATACATGCGATTGTGCACAGTAAGCGATATGATAGCACGTTTCCACGAATGATGTCGAATCGTGGGAGCGTGTTCATGTCGCTGGCTGAACATAGACATGCACTTGTGCAGCGTCAGCGATATGCTCGTGCAGGAAGAATTTTCGAGCGTGGGAGCGAGCAATATCCCTGACTTATTTAGAATAAGTATATTTAAGTAAGAATGTCTAAAATAAACTGGCTAGTTGCTTCATATAATTAGACGAAGTAGTTTCATTATTGAGAGCTTGGCCATTTCACTCTTCGTCAACAATTCATTAAAGGACAGATTTTGTATCTGGCCTTCATTAGAAAGTTTTAATTGAAAAGGACAGATTTTGTATCTGGCCTTCTGTTAATTCTTTAACTTTTTTCCGAATACAAGCGGCCAAAGAAAAGCCTTTGGTCACGGTATAAACAGATGTTATTAACTAAACATCAACAAAGTGAGAAAAATGCTCCCATAAGAGACACATATATTGTTTTTTGTGAAAGTGAATCTCAAACAATAGTGGATAATGCTACTGTTTCAACTGCTAGTGCAAGTGCAGAATATGAGCTCGGAGATTTGGACATAGATCCAACGCCATCAGAGTGGGTGCAAGTGATGAAAAGGAAAAACAAGAAGAAGAAAAATATTAATGATAGTGCCAAGAACACCAGTGTTTTAGAAATAGAAAAGGAAAATTCTGAAAAAGTATTCCAAATGAAAGGGTCAATAGTATCCAGAAAATGCAGTTAGCGCCAATGAATCCTTTTGAGCAAGACTCGAGTGACCTCGTCAAATTAAAAAAACACTCCGGTGAAGTGAATGACTATACAATTAAAAAAGTCAAAAAAAAAGAAAACTAAAACTAAAGTGACAATAGCAAGTGACTTTATTAAAGTGAAGGAGGCCTTGAAGTAGGCAGGGGCCCCATTTTACACATATACGCAAAGAGAAGAAAAACTACAGACATTTTTGCTTAAAGGATTAGTTGACACGGAAGATGTAAAAATGATTCAGGAGGAGCTTGAATATCAACAGAACGATATAAAATTAAATTAAATTAAAAAAATTTTTTCCTTTTAACATTGGTTATTTATTTTGTGTAAAACGCGTTTTCGACTACTATTTGTAGTCTTCTTCAGTACAATGAACAATTTCAATTTTAGGTATTCTATTTATACGTGTAACGTTTAGTTATTCTAATGCTATTTTAATTGATTTTACTACCCCTAATTACTCTACTCTATTTTATTACATTAAACAAGACTGAGTTACAATTTCCTTGATCGGTATTCATTCTAAGTGCGTCAGGTACCTGCATGATTTTCAGTGATTCAATAGCGTCAAGATGCCATGGGTTTCCACTCGTCTTATCATCATCACATTTTCGTCGCCGATGTGGTGGTTTTCTTCGATCATATGCTTTGCGACCGTTGATCTAATCATTGTTCCAGGATTTCTCCGGGCAATATCCGCTTCCCTGAAGTGTTCTCTCGCTCTTATCGGGATCAAACGTTTCGTTTGTCCAACGTAAATTTTCGGGCAATCCTTGCATGTTATTTGATACACTCCACTCGATTCCCCAAATGATTTCGGGTCCTTAGCTGATCCTAGCTTTGATTTTAAGGTGTTATTCCGGCTTGTTGTGATGATGTCAAATCCTTTTTGTTTCATTATTTTCCAATTTTCCTAGAAAAGAAAGAATTAGTTATACTTACGCGCCTTAAATCTTCTGATTGTTGAGTTAGTGTCGTTAACTTTTTTCTTTGCAGCCTTGCTTCCTTTTTCCTGATGATTTGCTCAATCGTTGTCGGTTCGAATCCATTTATTATTGCGGTTTGTAGTATGAAGGACTTTTCTTTTTCGAATCTTTCTTCATTCAATGGTACTGTCAAGAGCCGGTAGATCATTGAATGATATGCTGCCATTTTTTTGCGCGTAGCTATGGAAGGAATCATTCGTGATTGTACGCTGTGTACTCGTTGGTTTGCGGTATATATCGAATTCTAATATCCCATTGTTTCTGATGATTTTAATGTCCAAGAACGGTATTTCATTATCTTCCTCTATTTCCATTGTGAAACTAATTTTTGGGTGGATTTCATTAATTTTCCGAAATGTATTTTCCAGCTCCTCCTTTGAAATAATTGCAAATATGTCGTCGACGTATCGAACCCAAAATCGTGGCATCAATCCTCCTTGCTCAATTATTTCTTCTATTTGCGCCATAAATATCTCACTTATTAGTGGTGAAAGTGGATTGCCCATTGCAACTCCCGATTTGTTTTTGAAATATCTATTTCGAAACATGAAATAGTTTTCTTGCATACACATTGTTGCTAGTTTCACGTAGCACTTCACTTTTTCTCTCCACTCTTTAGTATGGTCAATTTTAAGCAGCCATTCTTGGAACAGATGTATTGCTTCTTTTACTGGGACACTAGGGAATAATGATTTCACGTCGAATGAAACCATTATCTCATCTTGGCGTATATTTTTGATCTTGCTAAGTTTATCTATCACTTCTTCTGAGTTTAATACTGTCCTCTGGCTCATTTTCATTTTTATTTGTTTGATTTCCGTAGTTAGCCATTTTGCTACATTATATGTTGGAGAGTTTGAGTCCGCTATAATTTCTCGAACTTCATTGTTCTTCTTGTGAATTTTCGGCTGAATTTTTATGCGAGGAAGTGCTGGATTTGGCATTCGCAATGTTTTTATATTTATAAGATGTTTGAATTCTTTTAATGTTTTTTCCACTCTTTTAATCGAGTCAGGAAGTGGGTTACTTCTTAGTTCGTGATACTGCCCGCTTGATAGACAATTGACCACCATCTCGTCGTACTTATCTTTATTTAGAACCACTATGGCATTGCTTTTATCAGCTTTTACATAATATACAGGTTTTGATTTAAGTTCCTTGATACGTTGATCGTATTTTGCTGTGTTCTTTACTTCACTATAAATTAATACCTTTCTTAGTTCTCTTCTAATGTTGTCTCTATTTTCCTCGTCTACTTGTTTGATTGCGGACGCAATTTCCACTATAATATTTTCCAGGGGATTGTTCGACGCTAAAGCAAAATTCAACCCTCTATTCAGTAAATTTAATTCTTCTTCTTTGAATGTGATATCTGAATTATTGATCACGTAGTTGGATAATATTTTGGGTTTTATTTGGTCTTTCGTAGGTTGTAATTTAGTTAGGTTAGCTAGTTTTTTATCCTGAGTTTGCCGTTTTTTCATTTTTTCACAATAAAATGCAGTGTTTATTTTACTGATGGCTAAAATCGTATTTTCGTTCCTTGCTGTTAATAATTTTGACAACATAAGATGGCTACTATATGCATTCACCGTTACATAATCCAATTTTTTATATAAGTTATTTTTGCTTTTTTTGATGAGGGTTCGTTCAAATAGATTTTTCTGTTTTCCAGAACTGTCCAAATGGGTTTTCAATACAACTCTATGGGACTTCGGAATAATATTATGTTTAAGACGAATTTTCAAAAATCTTATGTCTTCAGATATTCTCGCAATTGACTTCTTCCATTTTAATAATTTATTATATTCGCACTGAGGCGTGGTTGCCATATTGAATCAATCAAATAATAGTCACTTTTTTCCAATGTGTTTTAATTAAATTAAATAAAAATAATTTTTTCCTTTTAACATTGGATATTTATTTTGTGTAAAACACATTGGAAAAAAGTGACTATTATTTGATTGATATAAAGTTTGTTCAAATAAAACAATTTGAAACACGACGCTCAATGGTACTCAAGAAAATTATTTCAATATACATGGTACCGATGTCATGTATAGTATAGAATAGTATTGCTAGTACTCTTCACAATATTCGCTACATAAACCACCAAGTAATGTGGTTTGAAAAATGAAGGAAGACAGGCATTCCGCAGTGTCT
This sequence comes from Odontomyia ornata, assembly GCA_963969285.1. NCBI lineage: Eukaryota > Metazoa > Arthropoda > Insecta > Diptera > Stratiomyidae > Odontomyia > Odontomyia ornata. The sequence goes on from OZ017738.1 coordinate 180,671,520, forward strand.
TCAGTTCCAGCGATATGGGCATTCTGCGGTCATTGCAACATAGAATTCTGTTGTGTCAAGTGCAACGAGTGTCATGAGCTGGATAAGTGCAGTGTTGAGGAGGTTGATAAAAATAAAATTTACTGCGTGAGCTGCTGACAATTTGGACATCCAGCGTCTTTCAAAGACTGTCCAATTTACGAAGCGATAAGAACAGATGGGCTAGCAACAACTAGAAGGACGATGTCGAATCAGAAGCAAATGTATGCACAATTGCCCCAAAAGAGCCAAACGCTGCCAATAACCATGAAATCTCGCCAATATGTGAACTATACAGCAGCTAGTAGAAGTAATCCGGAGAGTTGCCACAAAAACATTCGTATGGAACGACTAGAAAATAAGATTTTTAAATTATTTGAAAATTTGTACACTAGATTACATAAAATAGAAAAAGTTTGAGCGATCATAGCAGGAAAAACAACCATATATTTGCAACAACTCACTCCATTTATGGTTGATCAACCACATGTTTCTATCAGAAAAAATAATCGATCAATTATTGCCTTAAATGTTAATTCGATTGCACACATCCACCGAGGTGCAAATCTGCTGAATTTTGTAGTTAGAAACAAATCTGATGTAGTGCTGCTTTAGGAAACAAAGCTCAATAGCAGGCATATTTTACAATTTCAAGATTTAGTCTTCATCAGAACTGATAGACAAAATGCTATTAATGGAGGAGGAACGGGCATCCTTATTCGAAAAACATACAAATATCAGGCTGTGATCAAACTGGAATTCAATAGATTTGAATTTCTTGAGGTGACATGCATACGGTTAACCGCTGTGCTACGATCAACATGACACAAAATAAGGAACGTCAATTCACGTTGCGCGCACATAGTTCGCCTAGATTCGATTCGCGCTGATGTGATGTTGACAGATAGGAAGAAGTGTCATTGTGGCAAGAGTTATTGAAGAAAATGGACGATTTTGAATTGATTTTGATGTTAATGTTTTTAATAATGTGTTATAATTTTGTTGCTGAAAGTTTTCTGTTGAATAAATTGGTTTTTTCGTTAAATATTTCAATACCAGAGGGGAATTGTGCATAACAGATGGGAACACCTGTTTTCTGCATAATTCCTCACTAGCTGGATAACATTTTACTCACCCTTCCAAATGGCAAACAACAATGTATCGTTGTCACTTAAAGTAAACAATGTATTTGACATACTGACATAAAAATTCGGTTCGATTTCAACTTTTCATGTTGCGTATGTTATCCTTATGTCAAATATACTCAATGCCTTATAAAATATTCGGGTTCTACTTTTTTTACATTTACTTTATGTCTGCTTATGTTCATTGTAGCTCAGCCTTAAAATTGCAAGGTGATAAACATTTGTATATTATCTCAGCGTATGCAGCCAAAAGAAATATAGAAAAATAATAATTATTTCATTCCTGCTGGTGATTTAAATGCAAAGCATAGAGAATGGTTGAATGCCTATAATAAGCCTAGAGGAGTATTTCTCAAAAGGTGGCTCGAAGCAAACTCTATCGAATTTAAATGCAAGCTATATGGCCCAAGCGGGACCACATTACCCCGTACAAGATCTTATCTGGGTGTGTGTATATTAGATGTGCGCTTAAATATTATTCAAGTAACACAAAACAAACTTAGGACCTTGGACTACGACATCGACCATAGAGCTACAAATGAACTCATCACCGGATACGGACGACCATTTCTTACTGACCCTCAATTATGCACAATATCAATTAAACTCCAAAAAGACAAACTGGGACAAACTCCAGAAAAATATGATCAAAAGCCACAAGAGGATGCCCTCGGAAACAACTGGTTCCATTACTCCTTATAATCGAAATCTCACCGATATCGAAATTGACAGGTACTTGAACATGCTGCAGAAACTGATAAACGAAACTACCCGAAATACAGTTCCTAAGATTAAACCTCTGAACAACATGGACAAATATCGCATAGCTAGAATTGAAAGACTGTAATATTTAAAGAGCAGGATTCTGACTCGCATCAATTCAATATATACAGCAGGATTCTAACTCATGTCAATTCAATATATAAAGACTTTAAGAAGAGAATCGATAATAATTTACAAATTCTAAAGCAGATGATGTCAGTTGTACGATATCTAATAAAACTTAACTACAACGGGGAGATTAATTACCAATGGAGAGAAAAGCTTCAAAGAATACATCCACAAGACACTGACGGAATGTTTGCCCAAATTGACTCTATTTTCTGGAGACAGAATTCGGATGGAATAGCTGACTTGAAAATAACAGCTGAAGATCGACTTTTTCTTGAAGAAGGTAATGTCTACGAGGCAAACAATGCACAGGGTCATATCATTATTTCTGAGCCTATTGATAAGTTGAACGTCATTGGGCCGACTCTAGAATCAATCTACAAGTAAAACGCAATACTTGTTAGAGAATGACTTTCAAGTTGCGGAGACCCTTTACTTCATTTCAATGAGATTCTGCGTTCAAATGCTATACTAGACGAGTTTATACCTGGATATTATATCACACGTGAAAACTTGATAGATATTTTTTGCGAATTGAGCCATAAAAAATCTGCCGGAATCGACGGCAGACCTAATGTTGTATTGAAACATTTACCTGATGTTCTCTCGAGAAATTTACCTTAAAAAAAGTAAAAATAACAACGATGACGTAACCAGCACATCGGGTCTGGTACTAACGATGACAAAAACGATGATTAATGCAACGACAATAAAGACGGACGAAAAACGGAGATTAACAGACAGTCTTGCCCAGACTAAGATTCCTGCAGTGTTCAGGCGTAGCAAAAAAATTATGCGAACGCTAGAGCATCCTAAAAAGGAAAAGCGGGAAAATATGCACGACGTATCAGATGTTCGAGGGGTCGAGGAAAATATAAAGAACATCGATAATTCGATGGTCACAGCTGCGATTGCTACCGAAGCAAGAAACGTAAATCCCGATATAACAACCAACCATCCTGAAGTCCACGAAGAGATTACGGCAGGAAAAGAGAGGATTGACCAGACAAATAAAACGACGTTGTGTGATTCCATCACCAACGTCAAAACTGTGGCAGAGGTACTGTATTCAGAAATGGAAGCCAATAATTGCTCCCAAGAACGATTGTCGCAAAGTACAATTGCCGCCCAGCGACATAAAGAAGAAAGGTTATTCCGAAAAGCGGGAGATGTTCTGAAAATAATACAAGCTGCATGCGACTCGCCAGAAATCAACAAAGCAGTAAAGATTGAGCTCCTTGAACTAAAGAAGCTCCTAGATTGCATAGGGCATTATCGGGGGAGCTAGTTAAAGGCCGAAGAGGACCAGACGGCCAAAGAAAAGCAGAAGACTAAAGAAGCGCTGAGGGCTAAGTCTTAAGAGCACGTGTAGATAGCTCCACCATAAAAAATCAATAAAAGAATGGCGGCTAGCCCAATCAAAAGAGATCGGGGAAAAAGACGGAAGGAAAAGGGACTTGGTGGGCGTGGAACACCAAATCAGGAGTTCCAGATAGTGCTGACAAAAGGAGCGAAGAAAGCCGCTAAGAAACTCCTCCAAAAAGTGCCAGAAAACAAAGTTCACACGAATGCCCAACAAGAAAAATGACCTGATGCCAAACAAGAGAAAAAGAAGCCTTGACAAAGACCCCGGAAGCAGGCACTGCTTGTAAAACCCCTACGCGGACATTCTACGGCATATCAGAGGAAGTATAAGCCCCGAAGACGCAAACACTGCCATTAAAGCAGTACCACCAACGCAGTCAGGCCACATACTGGTTAGATTTGGAGCAGAGGCTGACAATAGGGAAGCATTCTGCGACGCAGTAAAGAAAGTCCTCGGCAAAGGCGCAACTATAGCATCGCTCGAGCTGATGGTAACAACCGAAATATGAAGCATTGATTGCGTGACGGATCTGGCCAAGGTAGAAGAGGCCATAAAAAGCGAGGACCAAAGCGAGCTTGACACTAGAAAACCATAGGAGACAACGCATTGCCATAATTGACTTGAACGAATAGGACGCCGAACGTCTGAATAAGGGCAAAGTACAAATAGGGTGGGTTGTCTGTAGGATACGGGAAAGAGCCACGCCTCGCCAATGTTTCATATTCCTTGGCTACAGTCACACCGCACAAGTATGCAAAGGACCCGATAGAAGATCCCCATGTTACAGATGCGGTGAACTGGGGCATAAAAGGAAAGAGTGCATGAAGGAGGCACACTGTATTCTTTGCAAGGATGCTGATCCAAGACCGGCTTTTGGACACGTCTTGGGATCAGGAAAATGCCGGGTTTTCCAGGAAGCCCTAGCCAAGGCAACATCAGAACTTTGATGACTTGCATCCTGCAACCAAACCCACACCGCAGTTCAACCGCCACGAAATCTGCTTGAGCAGTTTACGACGGGCATGAAGGCCAATTTTATGCTGCTGAGGGCGCAACACCATGATGAAAGTTCGGCACCATGGTATCCTGATGAACCTGATATTGCCGCCATCTGGGTTCAAAATAGTGACTTCCAAGCGGAGAGCTGTGGGCGGGGGATGGTTTTTTACGGGTTCAGTGTTCAGGGACCACCTTCTTTAGTGTGTACCTAACGCCTAGCGAATCGATATCATCTTTCCGAGCCAAGCTTAATGCTTGAAAAGGCACTGTTTCGAGCGCAGAAGGGAACGTGCTCGTTGGAGGAGACTTCAACGCTAAAGCAATCGAATGGGGCATACCTGAAGCAGATCCGCAGCGAAAATGAGTCATAGAAATGGCGGCCAGGACGGTGCTCGTCATACTAAACACCGGAAATACGCCAACTTTCCGCCGTATTGGCTGTGAAAGAACTATACCGGACGTGACATTCGGCTCGGAGACCTTAGTACGGAGGATACACAATTAGAGAGTTTGGAGGACTACTCAGCCGGTGATCATCACTGCATTCTGCTTGAGATCAGCGATGTTGTCTCCCAACGTCCGCGCTCCCGGCTTTCTACAATTGGATGAAACATCGAAACGGTGGACGTCGAGAGGTTCGTCGAGATGCTCACAGCAGGTGCCCCGCTGCAGGAAGCTTTGCAGGAGGTGTCACCAGCTTCAACGTAAAGGTCAACGAGCACGGAACCGTGACGAGGCAAGCAACTGGGTAGTAGCATATAAATCGGCCAGAAAATGCCTTCGTAAATTGATCAACAACATGAAGACTTGCTGCTGGCAAGATCTAGTGGACAATTTAAACAAGAATCCGTGGGGCCTTGGCTACAAGCTAGTTATGCGGAAGCTTGGTGCCCTACGGAAACCTTGTATACATGATGCGGAGAAGATGGACGAAATAGTGCGGGCACTCTTCCCCGCCCATCCCGTCCGTGTTGATGCTGTCCATGGTGAAACAGCAGTCGAGTGTCCACTCTTTACATAGCCGGAACTGGAAGACGCAGTCCTTTCATTGAAAGCGAGGAAGGCTCAAGGGCCAGATGGTGTTCCAGGTGAGGTAGTGCGGCTTGTCTATCACCATTGTCTTGACTTGCTGCTCAGCATATTCAACGCTTGCCTACGGGACGGGGTTTTCCCGGTACGATGGAAGGTGGCGAGGCTCGTCCTGATCAGCAAGGGGAAGGGAAATCCCGAATCGCCGTCTGCATACCGCCCGTTATGCATGCTAGACACGGCTGGGAAGGTACTAGAGAAACTCATCATGGGAAGACTCACCAACGCGATACGTGCTGCTGGGGACCCATCTCCTCGGCAGTACGGCTTTAGAGCAGGAGCTTCTTGAAATTAAGCTGATGACTTTCATTTTGTACTGAAATGAGAAAAAATCATGCTGTCACTGACAAGTTCCTTCCAAACCCCAGCACTTGCCTCTGCAATAAGTTCACAAGTTATACAAAAAAATGATAGAACCACCGGAGCTAAGTTACTATTGAAAGCTTTGCAAATAGAAATATGATGTAATCATTAATAGCTCTAATGGTAAACATTGTATGTAAGTTAGAACGATAGCTGAATAAGTAATGCCCGAAATAATGGCTCTGCGAAAGCGCACCTTCGAAGAAAAGCCGTTGAAAAATGCACGAATCGTTGGCTATACACATATCAATGCACATACTGCAGTTTTAATCGAGACTTTGGTTGAATTAGGTGCAACGATTCGATGGGTGGCCTGTAATATATACTCGACACAGAATGAAGTTGCTGCGGCATTGGCTGAAGCAGGTTATCCGATATTCGCATAGTGCGGTGAGACCGAAGAAGATTTTTGGTAGTGCATCGATAAATGGGTAAATGCTGAAAATTGGCAACCAAATATGATTTCGGATCATGGAGGCGATGCAACACAGTTAATGTTGAAGAAATATTCAGCCATTTTTAAAATGGAACAATTACGACAACATTAACACGTGATACTAAGGAGATACACGTTTGCAACGGACCTAGACACTATAAATATGTAGGAATTTTGATAAAAATTTTAGGATTGGTTTGTAATATTGATGTTTTGTCATGACTAACTAAGCGACGGAGTGAAAACCTTGGAACGAAATGGCGGCAAATATAAAAATATAGTGACCATAATAATTTTTCGAACTTGATTTATGGGATCTGTATGTTGGTCAAGTTTTGGTATGCAGAATATATTGATTGATATACTAAATGTTTTACAAACCCCTTCTGGCAGGAGCACTCTCCTGCTACTTCAACTTTTTCTGTTCTTTTTTTCGAAGTATTTGAAAAGTGATTCACACCACACTGCAGTTATTGCTAAAAATTATGGGATAGGCAGATCGACTGTTACCAACATAAAAAAGAAAAGCAATGAATTAAAAGGATACGTTAAAACGAGTTTTTATAGTGAAATTTAGTTGCTTAAAAAAATTATATTTAGATTCCTCGATTAAGTCGATCACAAGGAAATTAAAAAAAGGAAAACAATGCACCGTGGCAGTTATCCTGGAATAGGGAAGGTATTATATGAGTGGTTCGTTAAAAAACGTGATAACAGATTCCTGTATCAGAGAGCATTTTATGCGAGAAAGTAAAGATGATTCATGAGAAATTCTATGGATCTACTTAAAAAATTTAGTGCAACTCATGAATGTTTCAGCAAATTCAAGACTCGGCATTGCATTCGAGGTTTAAAAATATGTGGTGAGAAACTGTCTGCCCTACCTGAGTTGATTCCGGCTTTTTGTCTGAAACTTCAAGCAGAAATTCAACGCAGTAATTTGATGCAAAGGAGAAACATACGGCTGGAAGAAAAATTTGCAAGGAGCGAGTAACGTTTCTGTGCTGCGCAAATTCTTCAGGTGAGCATAAGCTGCAACTTGTAGCTGTGAGAAAGGCGGAAAATCCCCGCTCCTTCAAAGCAGTAATCCTTCCCTTGGTTACTTCTCAACAAAGAATGCCTGGATGACATTTATAATCTTTCGGCCCTAGATCTTTGAGTCCTACGTTGAACAGGTGTATTAATCGAGCAGTCACACAACCAAATTGCTCGAAAACCTTCCTATCTCCTACTCGGAATTTTGTAGCACATTTGAAAAAAAATTTGTAATTGATTTTATTTGCAATCATATTTTTGTAGAATACTTTTTTATCTTATTAATTTTATCAAATGTTATTTTATATCAATTTTCCTTTATATTAAAACATCTTCCTTTAATTTTATTCGTCATGAGATTTAACTTTTATAACAATTTAAAATTTTCATTTCTTTACTTTAGCTAAAATTTCTATACCTTATTTAAATTTCTTCGCCCTATTAAAATTTTCTGTGCCTCATTTAAATTTCTTTACTACATTTCAAATTTCCTTACCTCATTTAAATTTTCTCTACTTCAATTAATTTTTTGTTTTAAAAATTGCAAATCTGCATGTAAAATCCGGGTTTAGGGAACGCTGATACTCCCCAACGGTGTATTACATCACGGAAAAGAAGTGAACTGGTCTGATGGAGCTCAGCTGAGGCGATTCACCGTACGCACACGATGGAAGGAAAAAATACAAGTTTTGGGGACGGATCGGGGAGTCGAATTGCTACCTTCACGAAACGAGCACGGAAGAACAAGCGGTTGTGATGAAGCTCTGCGGAAGACGCTCGACGATGCTGTCATTGCTTGTCTAGAGAAAATATATTTTCGCGCGTCGCGAGAAATTCACCTAATTGTTTTCTTCATTCGAACCGTATTCTGGGGCACATGCTTCCCCACGAGAACCCCCCACGATGAGCATTTTCTCAGTTTAATTACGATGGATTGTCATAGTTAGAATGCCGTCACGACTCCCCTTGGACTCAACAGCGTCAATTCCAATGTGATGATATACATTTAATGTGTTGAGTAAGATGCAAATCATCGTTCATAGGATTGTTAAGACATCGTGTGAAATGGTAACGTACAAAAATCCAAGCGAACGGCCACCATCAAAACATTCAGCAAAAAATGATCAGATAAAGCTCATCAAGCCTACTAGCTACGTAACAGCAAAAGAAATTACCGATAGTATCCAAGATGCAGCTCACGATTTTGGCACGGTAATCGTATTTTGCGATAACTTATCCTGAATTTACCACGAAGTCTTAAAAATACTTTGGGAACAACAACCATTAATAAGGAAGTATTGCAAGAAGTTTATTTTTTATTTTTCTAAGATCATACCAAATAATGCTTTGCTTTGGCATCCCAGCCAAATTAGTACGTCTTACCAAAATAACAATGACGTCGACGACCTCCCAAGTCCGCATCAATAACCAACTCACCGATGCCTTTGACACAAATATCGGACTAAAGCAGGGAGATGGGCTGGCCCCATTGCTATTCAATTTGGCTCTGGAGTGCGTCATACGGAAGCTACCTGTCGATACGCGAGGTTCATTACTATACAAGTCGAGCCAGGTAGTAACCTATGCGAACGACATCAACATTTTGCCACGGTCACTAACAACTGCCAAGGAACTCTTCCTGAAACTCGACAGCGAAGCAAAACTAGTAGGGCTATAAATCAATGAAAATAAAACAAAGCTCATGAAGCAGTCGAGGAAAAATGTTAGCGAATTTGTGTATTCAGGCGTCAAAATAACGAAAACAGGCAATGAAAGAGACGAAATACGCCGAAGAATACAGCTCTCAAATAAAATATTTTATTCAGTTTTGACAACCTTGAAGAACAGCTATATACAAAGGAAAACAAAGCTCCAAATATGTATACAAATCTGTGATAAGACCTGTGTTATGCTATGGGTGGGAAACATGGACCCTAACTCAAGCATGCGCAAATCTATTGAACGCCTTTGAGCGACGGGTCCTAAGGCGAATAATTGGAGCGAGGCTAGACGGTGACCAATAGCGAATTCGATACAACCATGGGCTGTATGAAATTTTTGACGAACCGGAGGTCTCAACGATTATAAGACTACGGAAGCTGCAATGAGCTGGCCCACATGAAGCGTATGGACGAACAACGGATACCCAAAAAGGTATTCGTTGGGAGCACTGAAGTTCCGGAGACCAGTGGGGAAATCGAGGAAACGCTGGTCTGACTCGGTCGACGGAGACAGTTCATCCATCGCTGCTCGAATTTCGAAATCGGAGGACGCGGTCGATGGACCTAGACAGTTGGAGGCGCTATTTGCAGGAAGCAGCCCAAGAGGGGCTGTAGCGCTAAGAAGAAGAAGAAGGCAAGAAGTTTATTGTCAATTAGCGGAAGATATTACTTATAAGATTTCCAACGCTATCAAAGTAAGTCAATTCCGTTTTTTTTTGCAATTACTCGTATATCATGTTGGTTTAAACTAAAGTTAAAAATTAACTGAGCAGCAGTTAGGAAGCCTTATCGTCGAAACGTTTAATGAGATCGTCGTTTCTTGTTGCATTTTGTATGAAGGAATCGAACGAATTCACAATGTAGCATCACTAGCGCATTAGGGTCAAACCTTCTCGTAGCTCTAAGTATAAACAACTTACAATAATTTCATTTTTGCCAACATGTAAAAATAAAAGTATATCAGAACACACAATTGCAAGTATGCTGGCAACACAATCACACAAAGTAAAAATAACAGTTACAGTTTTTCACTAGACAGATTCTCGTGCGGTTGTAATTATTTTGCTATAGTCGAATTCTTATTGTTCGTTTTTTAGATTAATGTGAAATAAAGTAGGAAAAATATTTCCATTTACAAAATAACAATTTCGTATAGCCGTCGCGATACAGAAAACTTAAAAGAACATTGAAAAAGTTACTATTTATGTTTAATGTATGTAATTTAAACATTCATAAATTATGAAGATACAATGTACAGGTTAATAAAAGGAGGTTAGTTTTAGATAAATCTTTGTGAATGGAAAAGGAACACACTGGGAAAAAATAACGTAGCAACAAAGAAAAAAAAATGTAACCAACTATTTATTTGAAGCATCGTAACAGATATAGAAATCTTTAAAAATAAGGGTTGTTTACTGCACACAATACTTTACACAATATTTATGCGAAGTGCAAATTCAGATCGGGTAGAATTATCACACAAAGAACAGAAGATTCGGGAGAAAGAAAATCATAGAGTCAAAGTCAAAAACGCTTTATTTCGTGCTAATCGTTGTAAATTTTAAAAGAATAATCGAGGACAGAAACGGACAATTGAAAAATTGGAAAACAAAAAAAAATTGAAATCAGTTCGTTTTGTAAATTAAATAAAAACTAGTTAAAAACAAAAAGATTTCAAACAACGATTAGAAATTATTTAAGTTTTTGCTCGATCTGTTTTTCGTAGAGAACGATGTTTACATACCGATGAAATGCAAAGAAAAGAAGGGGGGAAAATTGGATATGTTATGAACGAGAAAAGAACTTTCCGTAATTTTCCTTTTTTCGTTTTGTTTGGTAATAAAATAAAATGAATCATTAAACTTCAAAAGCTCGGTCTTTCCATTTTATCAAATATGACCGGGTATAGACCCGCAGCGATGGCAGACTCTTCGTCTGAAATGGGCTAGCCATCGGGCGCGCTCCACCGTTTTATCGCTTAGCAGAGGCTCTTGCCGGGTAGAGTGGCCTTTCGCTCGAATGCCCTTTTATGATATCAGGTTATGTGATCTCATTGCATAACTCTATAGCATAAATTGGTTACGTTTGTGCTTCTCATTTGTGGGAAAGGGTCATACAAAGTGCTTTTGTATGAGTTTTTCACTCAAATGGGAAACACATGGCCACGTCTACGTTTGGATCTTGATCCGGTTGGGAGGATACAAGGAGGCACCACCTCCATCTGGATGCCCCTGTCTTATTTGTGGACCATAAGGATCGTCGTTAATGACGAAGTCTCCGCCAGTCCGTTCGTTTTTGCAAGCAATTTCAATTTTAACCCTTAGTAGGTTACTTCGTCCTCGGCAGCAGTCGATCGGCATTTGACACTTTTAATTCGTGAATGCGAATTTTTTTTGTAGGAGTTCCTTGTGCTAGCGGGAAAGAACCCACCCCACGACTCCGCAACGCTAGCCTGTCAGCGCATTCACGCGTCCCTAGACAAAGCCAATCTCGGCGCCGAGGCAGCAGACCATCGCTGCAGTCCTGAACGGACATCATTCTTCCTATTTACACTACACAGGTTGAAAAATATCAGCTACAGAACAATTTACCGTTGCAATCCTTGCTGATTGTTGACAACGCAAGATGCCACTGTTCCGAACAATTAGAAACCGAAGAAAGAAGGGATAAAATTATGTTCCTTCCCCCAAACTGCACAAGTTTAATACAGCCAATGGATCAAAACGCCATTCGTTTGACGAAGATGGAATATAAGAAGGAGCTAGTAGAAAAAAAAGTGGCTAGTGGCGAAGCAAACGTAATGAACGTTTTAAAGTCAATTACACTACGAGATAGCTGCGGTATACTAATTAGTGCTTGGCTGAAACTTAGTTCCGACATAATTTAAAAATGCTGGACCAAATTACTTCCTGAATTGTGGAATGAGGATAACAAATTACCCCTCGCTACATGGATAGCGAAAGTGATGCAACATAGTGGAACTTATATCAATATTAGACAATCAATTCAGGTTGCCTTAAACCAATTTTTTTCCGTCGATGTATCGCAAAGTTCATCGAAGACTGGATAGACGAAAATCTCAGTGGCCCGCAGTCAGTATCCTCACAACTTTCCAGCCATGATCCAACTAAAAGTAACGTCACTGATTCCAAGAGGCCATTTCGAAGCCTTCCAGAGCATCGAGAAAACCATCCAATGGGCACAGGAAAACGATATTTGCATCGAAAAAATTACAATTTTGAAAGATTTAAAAGATGTGGCTTTTTCAAAAGCATTGTCTAAAACAGCGAGGCTAACAAAAATTAGTAATATTTCTCGTCGTGAATAAGATAAACATTTGTTTTTTTATATTTATCATGTTATTTTATTTGATGGATTTTTTTAATGTTTTACAATAATTCTTATAATAAGAATAAATACGTTGTATCTGAAAATCAGTCTTCTAGCGGTTGTATTGCTGATACGGGAAAAGGTTCGTTTATCCGAAATCAAAGATAATCCGACAAACCCCTGCAATCAATTATTCAGATCACCGAAACATTACTGTATTTCAAAAATCTTAACGTTGAAAAAAGCAAAGCGTCTTTGGCAAACTTGAAGACTTTGTTCTTATAGTTATTTTGAATGTAATGTAATAATTTCTTGATGCTTTCAATGCAACTGGTCATTGCAACTACCGCAAAATTGTTTGAACTATTTATTCACTTTATTTTACCAATAGAACTGGGAGTCCAGGATGGAGGGAACATGATTTCAGTGAATAAAGCTATCAAATGGTATCTTCCTCTTTCATTTACATAAACTACAAAGTTTAATCTGCACATTTTAGTGATTAGAGTGATAGCCACTTAAGCCGAAGGTTGCGGGTTCGAGTACTGTTGTCTTTGGACAGAATATAAGTCTTCTCTGTTAGGATACGTACTCAGTAACCGACTTCCAAAGGAAAGAAGGTTATCAATCCATCGCGTATATTTTTTTTGTTGCTCTGTTTATGTATGTTCACGCACAACTTTTAAACGGAGATAGATGAAGGGTTTTCCAATGAGAGGTGTTATTTTGAATAGCCTGCTATTTCGGTAGATGTCACTTTTGAAGCTGTCAGTTTTTTACATTTGACAAATAGAAACTACGACATTAATAAAAATGGAATGATACACGCTTCAACAACGCAATAAAATTATTAAAATTTACTATAAAAATGGTGAAAATTTGGCAGAGACGGTTCGTAAAACTCGAGCATTGTTGGATCGTCGTGAAGCACCTTGTCGGACCGCAATACAGAAATTGGTGGAAAAATTCGAGCTGTTGGGACAACTTAGTGATGAAAAGAATAAAACCCGTGCACGTCACTAAAAAATAGCCGAGAATATTGCTGCTGTAGCCGAAAGTGTTGAAGAAAACTGAGGTTTGTCCATTCCTCATCGTTCTTTGGAATTGGGCATTCCACAAACGTCATTACACCGTATTTTGCATAAATATTTGAGTCTTAAGACTTATAAAGTTCAGTCAACACAAGAACTCAAGCCGGTCGATCATCAACAACGTCGTGTCTTTGCTGATTGGGTCCTTGAAATGCAAGAAAATGATCCGGAATTCCATCGAAAAATCATCTTGAGTGATGAGGCCCATTTCCACCCCGGTGGCTTTATCAACAAGCAAAATTATCGCATCTGGGGCTCAGAAAACCCAAGAGTTATTGTTGAAAAGCCTCTCTATCCTCAACGTGTGACTGTTTGGTGCGGTTTATGGTCCGGCGGAGTCATTGGACTTTACTTTTTCGAAAATAAGGCTGGAACAACAGTTACGGTGAATGGATTGCGCTATCGAGAGATGATTAAAGATTTATTATGGCTGAAATCGGATGGTATTGATCTGGACAACCTTTACTTTCAACAAGACGGCGCTACGTGCCACACAAACAACGAAACCATTGAGGTGATTACAATTGGCCACCGAAATCTTGCAATTTAACCCCTTGCAACTTCTTCCTTTGCAGCCCCGTGAAAGAAGAGGTCTATGCCAATAGCTCAGCGCCGATTCAAGACCTCAAAGATGGAATTTGTGAGGCTATCGAGGACATAGGGCAGCCACTTTGCGATTTGGTTATGGAAAATTTCATGAAAAGGATATGGTCTTGTAAGCGTGGTCGTGGTGGTCATTTGCCTGATGTTATTTTTTGCTATTAAGGGCATACCTTTTTCTTTATAATGAAATAAACATCCGATCATTTATATTAAAAAATGGCATTTTTCTTTTAATATCAAAATAGCACCTCTTATTGGAAAGCCCTGCAGAAGATTCTTGTTTTCGACAAATGATACGTCTTTCTTCCTGTTAGGTCCAATTTAAAGGATAAGAAATTGAAGTAACGGTAAAGTACTTTTACCGTTAAAACTAAGAAATTTCCGACTTACACCCAATTTTTCAGCATAACTGTTCGATGCATGTAAGGATTTTAATTGTAGAGTTTTCAAAAGAAGGACAACATATGGATTTAAAATGCATCGGTACAGAATTGTAATCCTTCCAAGGACTCTGTAGATATTAACAGGACAATATGATACATTCATGTTGAGAAATTGAATTTAAATGATATTTATTACGAAAAATACCAATTAGTTGGCACTCTTCAAGGATTTGATGGACATACCGAGTCCTTTGGTGACGGATGATAAAAATGATCAGCATCCTTAATTTTCTGCATAAACAGTACATTTCAGTCAATCATTTCTACCGGAAACAACCAATAAATTAATTCTAAATGCAGCATAAATACAATTCAACAATAGTAGGATAATTTCAGGATGCTTTTCTCTTCCGCATTCATTCTTTGCTTACTGGGGAACTTAGTAAAGGATCCTTCTTACATCCTTAGACGTAAACGTTACACATATGATTTTTAAAATTCCCTGAAGTAATAATAAGAATTGAGTGACTTCAAACTATAGAGCTGATTCGTTACTTTCCACTAAATGTTATACATTATATGCACAGAAATTTAAAATTAGTGATTTCCATACTAAAGACCGGCGAGAATCGCAACCTCATAAGAGTTACTTTTCCTTCTAGAACTGATCATAACTTTAAAGATGAACATGAAAATGCATAGCCGAGTTTTCATTGAACTATAGGATACAATTTTCATGAAAATTATGTGCCATAGTAAACTGAAAACTAAGGCGATGAGTATCGAATAACGGTCAACGAGTGATACGGTTAAGAAGGATCTTCTGCAGTAAATTTCTTGAGATAGGTTGCAAAGTTAACTTTATGTTTATATATATAAATACATTTGTCTGTATATATATATATATATATATATATATATATATATATATATATATATATATATATATATATATGTTTGTGTGTGGTTGTGGGTGTGAGTATACACAGGATATAAGGAAATTTGTGCCTGGAGGTCACAATTCACCAAATTTTCAGAAATATTCGACAAGTCTTGTTAATCATTCAAATCGGTTAAGCAAAAACCTAGTAGAGGATGTTCTAGATGAAAACCCGTGATTTCTGTTCTGATCAAAGTATAGCTTCGGTTTGTAGTAAAACTGGTACAAAGATTTATTCAAGTGTATGATAAAGCGCACAATAAAAAATCCAAAGTCGAACAATTTGAAACAAAACCGCGGCCGATTATCAAAGTGGCGGTTATGCATAGTTCGAAATTCCAAAATTTTTCGCAGCTATAATTCATATTAGATTTTTATGAAACCTAAAATCAAGGTAGACGTTGATGAAATCATGAATCAAATATTGGATATTCTAAAAAGTATTGAGCCTTTTCTGTCATTTTTCGATTAAATATTTCTTTTATTTAAAATGGATTTTATTTGAGTAAATACTGTCCATTATTATCTATGACGCATTTTTTGGGCAGAGCCATTATTCCATCTGTGTAGAACTTCTGTGGTTTACCAGCGAAAAACTTGGCCAAGTGATTTTCACAGTCCCTTTTTGAAGTGAATTTCTTTTCATTAAGGAAGTTTTGCAGAGACCGGAACAAATGATAGTCCGATGGTGGAAGGTCTGGACTTTACGGAGGATGCATCAAAAGCTCCCAGCCAGCTCTGTCGATTTTTGCCGGGTCATCAAAGATGTGTGTGATCTGTCATTGTCATGATGGAAGACAACGCTCTTTCTTTTGATCAATTCTGACCGTTTTTTTTTAATTGCTTGTTGCAATCTGGTTAATTTCTAACAGTACATTGTCGAATTGAGTGTTCGGCCAGGTTCTAGCACGTCATGATAAACGGTTCCCTTCCAATCCCATTGTACAGTTTCCATACCTCAATTCATTTATTAATTGCCTAAAATCAATTGTCTGAAACCTAAAGTCAACCTAAAAACATCCAAGATAGAAATTCATTCATTAATATTTCACTTGTGTCAAAACAAAATTCTAATCCTCAACATTGTAATTGTATATATCAATTATGCAAACATTCTTCCAAGCACAATTAATGCGCTTTATTTATAATTCTCACGACAAGTTCCAGACGAAACCCGATATTGTGTCTTAGCGTTAACAAAAGATGTGAAATTTTATAAGTAGGGAATTTGTCGTAATAAATGTTGTCTTGCAGATAATAATTGTCAGCAAAATTCAGTTATAAATTGTTTTGTAAGAAAATAAAGATTTCAGTTGTTCACTACAACTCAGGATTTTCATTTCGCCGGGAACTAGAGGTTTAAGTGCTTCCTAGTTTGTTCTTGATTATCTAAAGCAGCGACGGTTTTTAACAAGTTCAAGTGCTTGGTTAAAACAATTCAACAATTATACAGCAGTTACAAGTGAAAGTGTCTGATAGTTACTTCGCGCGATATCACCTAGTTAATGCGCTAGTGTGATATATATATATATATATATATATATATATATATATATATATATATATATATATATATATATATATATATCTATATATATATATATATATATATATATATATATATATATATATATATATATATATATATATTTATATGTATTTTTATTGTACACCCACCATACACACAGCAAAACCTTCTTTGGTGTCAAACCTGGCTTTGAAGTCGTTTGTGATCTTTTTCTTCGTCTTAGCACTACAGCCCCTCTCGGGCCTTCGCTTCCTGCAAATAGCGCCTCCAACTATCTTGGTCCATTGACCGCGTCCTCTAGTTCCCAAATCCGAGCAGCGATGAACTGTCTTCGTCGACATACTCAGACCAGTGTTTCATCGGTTTCCCTACTGGTTTCCGGCCTTCAGTTCTCCCAACGAATACCTTTTTGGGTATCCATTGTTCGTCCATACGATTCATGTGTCCAGCCCATTGCAGTTTCTGCAGTCGTAGGCTCGTTTAGACCTCCGGTTCGTCAAAAATTTCATAGAGCTCTTAGTTGTAGCGAATTCACCATTGGTCTCCGTCTAGCTTCACTCCAATTATTCACCTCAGGACCCGTCGTTCAAAGGCATTCAATATATTTGCGGATGCTTGGGTTAGGGTCCATGTTTCACACCCATAGCATAACACAGGTCTTATCACAGATTTGTACGCATACTTGGAGATTCGTTTTCCTGTGTATGCAGGTGGTCTTCAAGATCGTCAAAACTGAATAAAATATTTTATTTGCGAGCTGTACTCTTCGGCGTATTTCGTCTCTTTCATTACCCGTTTTCGTTATTTTAAATAATACAGAAATTCGCTCACATTTTCGATACTTTATTCGCCAAGTGTGATATTTTGTGTATCTGAGGTATTTTTTCTCGACTGTGTCATGAGCTTTGCTTTATTTGCATTTATTTGTAGCCCAACTAGTTTTGGTTCTCTATCGACTTTCAAGAAAAGTTCTTTGGCAGTTTTTAATGACCGTGACAAAATGTTGATGTCGTCCACATGGGCTATTACCTGGCTCGACTTGAATAGTAATGTACCTCGCGTATCGGCAGGTAGTTTCCTTATGACGCACTCCAGAACCAAATTGAATAGCAATAGGGCCAGCCCATCTCCCTGATTTAGTCCTATATTTGTGTCAAAGGCATCGGTGAGTTGGTTACTGATGCGGACTTGGGAGATAGTCGTCTTCATTTTTATTTTGGCAAGACGGACTGATTTGGCTGGGATGCCAAAGCAAAGCATTATTTGGTACAGTATGTTACGATCAATACTGTCCTATGCTTGCTTAAAGTCAACGAAAATTTTATGCACGTCAATGTTGAACTCCCAGCATTTTTCAAGTACATGCTTGACTGTGAATAATTGATCAATTGTCAGCCTACCTGCTCTAAAACTCTCCAATAATGCGTTTGGCGTGTGATTCGATTTTGTTTTCTAAAATTTTAGAAAATATTTTGTACGCCATACAAAGTAGTGATATGCCTCTATAATTTTCGCACTGTATGTTGCCACCTTTTTTGTGGATAGGGAATATAATTGATTGGCTCCACTCTTTCGGCATATGTTCTTGTTGCCAAATGTACTGGATGACTTTGTGAATATGTGTTGAGTCACCTTTTTTTGGCCATCATCTTTTTCGAACGACATTCTCGTATCTTACCCATTTCTCATCGCCCGTAATGAATTGCTTCAAAATTGGCTCGATTTCGTTTCGTTTTATTAGCATTTTGCAAATGGAAATTCGGTCGATCTAATTTTTTTGTGTTAATTCATACGGTACCCAAACGTCGAGCTTCATTGTGTATCCAGCCTTATGCAAATAGTTCAAAACTGTTGGGTGATGGATACTCAGTTCTTTAGCAACGTCCTAGCTGCTTGTGTGTCGGTCTTCTTCAATTTTTCGTAAGATGTCATCGACTTTTTCAGTGATTGGTCGACCTGAGCGAGATGCACCTTTGACATCAAAATTTCCAGAACGAAAGCGATCGAACCATCTCTTGGCTATGGCTTTTGATAAAGTTTCTTGACCGTAGACACCACAAATTTTTTCACGAGCCTGCGATGCATTCTCATCTTGATCGTAGTGTTATTGTAAAATATAACGAATTTTTTCAAAAATTTTACCCATTTTTAAATGAATATAACTTTTGATACGAATGACGAAATACAAAACTGTCCATATGGAAATTGTAGACTGGAATGTAACCTTTCAAACGCATGTCAGTTTGACTCAATCTGATTAGTTTTGCCCATTTAGTGCAATGTATTCAAGAAACTGAGTTTTGAAAGGTTTGAAATGAAAAAAAAGAAAACCGACTTCGAAATTCCCTAAAAGCGATGAAATAAAGTTTATGGAAGCGGTGCCAAATCAATTTCCCCATTTCAACATGAATACTTCCAACATCTGCACCATCATAAAAGAATCGTGGAAAAAATGTTAGGGCACCGCTTCCATAAAATTTATTTCATCCTTTTTAGGGCATTTTGAAGTCGTTTTTTTTCGTTTCTAAGTTTTTTATTTAAAGCCATAGCATATAACAGCTGAACGGATCCACAGTCAAGCGTGACAGTAACTTTGCGAGTTCCTCCTGGGTAAAAATTAATATACTTTATCTCTACCCCAGGATTCAAACTAGTCCCTTAGGCGATGCATCATTCTTATTATTGTCCATGCATGTTTATGCTTTAAAATAATTTCATCCCATCGAATAGTTTAGATACTCGTCAACCAACAAATAAAGCAGTAAACACTGTAATAAATTTTAAAGCAATACTTTTAGTGAATCTTTCAACAATACTTCCAAAAGTACAGGAAAACAAAAGTTCGCATTTCAGCCCCACAGCAAACATTCCAAAATGGAGTTCTCTCTTTCGTAATTTGCAGGATCAAAGCGGCTTGAAAATAGAATGGAATTCAAGCGAATACGCCAAACATGCAACGATACTAACATACATCAAGCTCCACAGTATCTTTACAGTGAATGTATACAAAGGATCAAATATCTTTTTGATTATGAAAATTCCCTTTCATACATGCTTCAACTCCAATTTAATTAGATTTAATCGAGCCCGAGCAACATTCATTGTAGTCGAGTGCAATGTACCAATAAATCAATAGTTCATCTAGTATCTACATAAGTGTCTAGAGACTGGCTCTACTGTATGGAAATTCAACTTGAGGCATGTTCATATACAATAGTGTACACGAGTATAATTATGATCACTAATTCATGTATCATATTAAGTATCGTGAACTAGATAAGTAGAAAACCACTTGAATTACATTATTGATTTCCAGATAGCCAGGGCGAAGATGGGAGTAGGTTTAAACAGGTTAATCGTTTGTTATTGATCAGGAAACTCCCATCCAGCGCAATAAGGAAGGTCATAATTTATTGAAGCAAATTTGAGGGAAAGGAGGCCAATCAAACAGAAGTCATGTTGCATTTGGGTCAATGGAGGGCAGTGCACTCTTCTCGTAATATACATTATTGCCGCCGAATACTGAATGTATTTAAATTTGGCCATCTGTCCATACTGATTACACATTTAATTTTACCATTTTCGGTAAATACATGAAACACGTACGCATTGGCTTTTGTTCAAAAGATTCATCAATTTACGCGATTTCCACGAAAAGACTAACATGCAGCTTTTCGTGGGACAAAACACAATCATTTCGCAAAAAACGAGATCCGTCATTCTTAAGCAAATTTCAATTCTTTCTATAAATACTCTTGCGTCTGGTTCATAAACACAAAAGTTCCAATAATTACGACACATTCGCTCCTCTGCTCTGCCCTAAAGCTGTGGAACAAATATTAAGATTAGTCACCCATAATATTTCGACGAGGAATATATCAAAGAACTCATACATCATCATGCATGATACCCAAACAGCATCCACCCGTGAAGTCGGCATGAGATAAACATGCACAACGTTCCAATCAGCGACTGTCTTCGATTCGAAGGTTACATTCCGATTATTGTTAATCTGATCGCAACCAACGAAGCTCTGTTCGAATTTGGCGAGTATCAAAATAAACACCGGCCGCGATGCATCGCGAAACAAAACAAACCCAAATTAGATCATCGTTCCACCCAAGTATCTGTGACCTTCACACAAATCGCTATTTCACACATACTAAAGACTCTTGGTGAGATTCTTTGCTTTGCCACTTTTTCTGTCACGCATCATCTAAGACTTTACGTACTTTGCAGATAACCTTTCTCCAAGCAAACTCACTATCTCGACTTCTTCCTCGGCTCTGGTATTCCGTGTGTAACTTGCACTAGACAAAATTTGAAAAAGCTCAAGAGACACCTTCGCACTATACCTGTATGCACTCTATGGGAATAAAGTATCTGAAACCCACGGCAAAGACCACGGCAACGGAATATCAACCAGCGACTATCGAAATATGTTACACTAACGACAACGTTCTTCCGACGATAAAGAGCGATGCACAAACTTTGCTGTTTCCGGTAATACTAAAAAACTTGGAAGGCAAATCTAAAGCGAATAGCTAAATACGCGCTCGAACCGAACGTACTGAAAGACAGATAAGTCACTGAGCCAGTGAATTCGCGTATTAAGTCAAGCGAGCGCTAGCTGGGAGCGCCTGAAGCTAATAATGGTTCGTTCGTTCAGCAGCGGCTCAGTATGCTGTTTAGTAAGCTGATTAGTATGTTTACTACATCCCAGAGCCACCCAAACTCCCCCTCGGGGAGTCGCAGCACCAGCTGTGCCCCTTACGCAGTGCATTGTTCTCAGGTTGCAACTCCTCGCCGGCAGGCAGAAAGGGATAAGGGTTGTGGCGGCACTCAAGGAATGCACTCATTTCCTCCAAGCATCCTCTCGCATTCCCTTAAACAATCGGCACAAGAATATGGTGAAAGAACTAATTCTAATGTGGAGGAAGCCTTCGTAAACTCGAAAGAGCCCAGCAGAGGTCGCGAATTGGATGTTTGCGTACGCAAACAGATTTCGCATTTTACAATTTGCGTCGCAGATACTTTGCCATGTACACACAAAATCAGCGATTTGGGAAGCTGCTGAGGGGGTTAGTGCTTTGTTGTCCATTGTTGATGCTTTGCAATGTTCTTCTCTTCTCCGTGGACTCCAACCTAGCTTCTAGATATATATTTCGCAAATTCTTATCTTTTTATTGCAATGGGAACACAACTTACGCGTTTATTGGAACGTGAATTTTGCAATCAACTTCACAGGCTTTGCGACCAAACAGCAAAATGTGAATTGTAGCAGGTGATGTTTGCTCTCGCGTTTATTTGGTTTGTTCCGATTGCAAAATAGGAATGTAATTCTTTTTGGTAGCGATAAGTGTCTAAATTGAGTAACGTTCAACGGCCGGTTTGAAACTGTTGCAATACTCAAAAGAGATTTGTTCGTTGAGAAGCAGTTGCTGCAAATATTGCAGAATTAGCGGGAAACATACATATCATTTATGAATTTGTAATTATAGGTGACTCATACAAAATTAGGAGGATCAAGTTTGTCCAGCCTGCAGCAAATTGATGTTTTCCTTTTCGTTAGAATTATGCACAAGTTGGTATCTGATATTTTCTGAAATTAAATGTTGGTGCTCAAATTGATTCTGGTAATTTAATTATAAACCTATCAAAATTCGAGCGAAATTGAATTCTTTTGGCTTCAGGGTATGCAACAAAAGGCAGCGACTTATGAAGCTTTATTTATTTTCAGATGAATCTATGTTGCAATGATTTTTCCGTCTAAGTTACGAACGAGGAACCGACCTCTCATCGGTTCTAGACATTAAGTCTGAGTCGTGCGAACGAATGGTACCAACCGGTCAACCAATACGTGCACCGTAATCCATTTTCGCGGTGGCTGCTTGTCGGCCAGCTAGATCGGAGAGGATTTCGGTCGCGGGTCTTAAAATCGATTACGCTCATTTACATTTTTCAGCCACCATTAAACGCCCGTTTCAAACGCGTCGAAAACACAATCATACGGAGAAGAAACCGACTTTACGTTGTAATAAACATAAGCAGTCGAGCAGCCCCGTGGTGATGAGGAGTGGCTACTCCTGAAGAGATAAGGTGGTCACCCCGTCAAAACTGCTTAGTTTGTTGTTTTACTAGTGTAAAGTAAACTACATCCTGTAACGGTTTCCTACTCCGTCTCGTTCGATCGCAATTAGAACCGACCTCTCATCGGTTCGAGACGTGCAGTCTTGGAAGTGACAACGAACTGTACCCTTCAGGTCAACAAGTCCGGTCACACTTAGTCTACTCCGTGGTGGCTGCTTGTAGGCTAGCTAGTTCGGAGAGGAGTTTCGGTCGCGGGTCTTACGCGAGCAGACTAAGTCCGAGTAACGTAACTCAGCCACCGATTCACATGCCCGATTTACAAACGCGTCAACAACTACTCATCCAGAACAGGAAACCTACGTTACGTTAGTTCTGGATGTGATCTCTCCACAGATCTCAATTCAAACTACTACAAAATCTAAAACCATAGGCGCGTTACCGAATCACCGACGCGGTACCAGAAAATAAGCTAAGCTACCTCAAGTCCAAAATAACCTACTCTAATAAAAAAGACGAGCGCAAACAAGGGTACCGCGGACCGTAACCGACTCGAAATCAATCATCCGCAGATTATAAAAACCTAACCCTCTTCAAGACATACTTACCCTCGGTCATCACTTCCGCTGCAAAAGAAAGAGCATGCGGAACGGAAAGGCTTATGGCTTCATTAGTACTTCATTTTTAATTTAAATCATTTCATGTAGGGGAACCTGGGGCTGGTTGTGACATTTTTTTTATAATGTGACTTAATTTTTTGTTTCTTTGTTTATTTTACCTGATTATAGCTCTATTTCATTAAGCTACTTGTCTATGTTTAAATTTAAAAACAATTTTTCTGATCAGCATTTAAGAAATAAGACAAATTAATCAACTGTTGGAAAAGTCGCGTGTAACTTTTAACCCCATGCCAGGGGCTGTTTGTTACACAATAGGGGGCAAAATGTTACAAGAAAAAAACAAAGTTTATTTCAGACTTTTTATTAAGAATAATCACAGTTTCTTTTAACAAAATAAACTACTTTATACGAATATTGTATTACAAATTAACAGCATAACATCTATCTTAAAATAAAACAGACATCTTTTGTTTATCAAAGTAAGGAATCTTAAGTTGACAATATTGTTTTGGAGTTCTGCCCAATAAAAACAAAATTTAGGAAGCTTTCAGCCTTGTTCAATTTCACAGTCTTCTTTATTTTAAATTAAAACTACGACTATTAAGAATTAGCTAAACATAAATCTTCAACCAACAAAAAATAAGTTATTTCCCTCTTTCTTATAAAGAACAATCAGATCTTGAAAGCTAATTACAAAGGACTTCAGTCATTTTAGTCGGAACAATCGCTTTCGCAGTTTAAACAAATATAGGATACAGTATTTCCCTTAGCACACCTGATATGGGACCATTTCTTACAGACTAAACATTGTACCCATTCCTCACCAGCTCGACTCTGGTCGAATGGTTCACAACATATCAGGCAAAAGAATTCATCTTCTGCACTTTCTTCATCAGATTCTTGTAACATCTTTCTCTTTACAGAAATCTTTCTTGTTTTCTTCATTGTTTTTTGCACCTTACTTTTATTTCTTTGTTTAGCTTTCTTCTCTGGCTCAGATGACTTTCTTTTCTTAGTTACATTTCCTTTTTTAGAAGCATTTTCTTTTTTTTTGCTTTGTTCTAGTGCGAACGCATTTTTCTCTGGTGTGTCTGTCAGAATAGCTGATTTACGAGATTTTCGTGTAAACTTTTTCACTCGAGGAGCAGCTTTTGGATAAGGCCGAACAGCCTTGGGAGAAAAAATGCATGAATTATCAATAGGATCTCTGCTGCAACGAGCAACTAGATTAGTAGGTGGAGATGGAGTCCTGTGAGGATCTCTGCTGCAACCAGTAACTGGATTAGTAGGTGGAGATGGAGTCCTAGGAGGTGAAACCGGAGTTTTTTGTGGAGTAACAGCCGTATTTTCAATATTTGGGATAGCTATTATTCTGTCGGCCACAAAAGCAGACAAGTAATCATCATCCTGAAAAATATCTTTATTGAATGGTGCAATACCAGTCTTTTTAAATCCGTTGATGATGTTAGCCGGATTCAGTGCCAATGGTAAAGCTTTATTCACTATAGACGGAATATCGTGAATAGTCATTGTTTTACCGGGATTGCTTCTGAGCCAAGCATCTTGTTGAGTGGCACAATAATTTTTGAATGATCCGTAAACTCCTACATCCAAAGGCTGCAGCTTATGAGAACAATGTGGTGGATAGGACAGCAAAACGACATTGTTTTCCTTAGCCATTGCAACAACTTCAATCTCCAAGTGTGAACAATGGTTGTCCAATAATAGGAGTACAGGATCAGATGGAGATGGCTTCACATTTTCAATAAAGTGCTTCACGAATATTTGGAATTCAATCCCAGTCATCCAACCGCTTGAGTTACCAGCGCCAATGCAACCTGGAGGTCCATCGCGAACAAAATACTCCCTGTATTTAATTCGAGGGAAAAAAAACATACATGGCACCGAGTTTCCCACTGCATTTACTGCTACACACACAGTAACAAGAACTCATCTTTCAGCTGACGTAATGGAACCTACTTATTTAAATCCTTTCTGAGCCAAAATTTTTCTTGGTTTCTGCACGGTTGTAACACCTGTTTCGTCGGCATTCCATATGCGTGATGCAGGGAATTTATGTCTGTCCAATACTTCCGCCAATTTCGAAAAGAAATTTGCAACATTGATTTTATTAAAAGTTGTGGCTCTGCTCAGGCTAGTAGCCTCTGGTAATCTCACAGACAAAGACTGGTTGCATTTTAAAAATGCTGTCAGCCAATCAACTCCCGCCTCTTTATTTTTAAGCCACGATTGAGGCATAACAATGTTGTATTTTAGTGCACAAGTAAATGCTAATTTCCTGACATCTTTTGGCGTTAATCCATAATAAATTTGACTGCACTTTGTTAGGTAACTCACCAAAATTGCTTCTTGTCCATCGCTGACAACTTTTCTGTTTTTCTTGTAGCCAACTGTGAGAGATTCCATAGATTCACCCTGCTGTTTCGCTTCTTCAAATACCTTGTCAGAGACATATGACATATTCCGAAGCCTTTTGCGAAACCACGAATTGTTCTAGTTTCATCCTCTTCCACAATAACTGCTGCTTTCTCGTAGGTGTCTTTCGATATTCTTCCACGGTCACTTTTCCGTTTATACGTCCTCATTCTAAAAAAAAAAACATAAAATAACGCATTTATGTAGATCGAGTTCAAATAAAAAAATACAATCACTACGGGGCAGGTAGTGACAAATCACAACCTGCCCCGACCATATGTCACTTTTAGCCCCAGCACCAAAACTAATCTTTCGAGGTTAAATTGTAGAAACATGAGTACAAACGTGGATTTGTTGAAAACAAAAGGCATCAGGGCATAAATGTAATACACACACACTTCACTGCTTTCACAGAAAACAAGGTGTAAACCAATTTTACTGAAAATCAAAAATACTACTAACCTGCGGTTTTGATGAGTGTACTCGCGGACTGCTCTCATACGAATGCTAGCGCGACTGACTCACGTCATGTGGAAGCCTAAGGTATAGTGATCATTTTGCTCTTTCTAACATAAATATAGCGTTCATAGTTTAGCAGCTGATGTCGCTGCAACAACCTACCCCTGTCACAACCAGCCCCAGGCTCCCCTACAATTGACAACCTTTTTTTTTAAATTCTTTCATATAAAGATGGTATTTAATATTTAAATATTTATAATGTTAAATTGGATAGTATGACGCAGAGTAATATGCATTTCCTAAACTCCAACTATACAAGTTTGCGTGCTCTAATATTTAAAAGCTACTTAGTAATTATTTTATTCTAGCCTGATCCAGTGTCGTTAAAATGATCAAATCGGAGCCAGGAAAACAAACGATTTACATCAATGAATCGAGATATAGAAAATCTTCTTTCAACAGTCAATGGCGGCTTCAAAGGGATATTCTTCTATGTATATCTTTCCTAATTAATTGTTTACTTTCAGTAATAAGAGCTAAGGAAATTTATGTGCAACATGATTTCCCGGCTTCCCCACAATTAAAGTTTTCTTGCAAATACTAGCCTTTTTTTTATTTCGGTTCTTTAAAAGAAATAAACTATGTTCATCCTTCCTCCTTCTCTGAAGATATGAGGATCAAATGAAATTCTATTTTAAAATCAAATTACCGTAATTATTAGTTATGATACATTATTAAATGGAATAAATCTAACCAGCAACCTACAGCATCGTTTTTTTGTTTTTTATCTTTTTTAAAATTTTATTCTTCCTTGCAATGCTTATTAGACTATTTTATTTGATCAATTCCCAGAACAAAAAGTCAATGAGGTGCGAACAAGTTTAAACATCATTAGTTTTTTTTTCTTGTTCTATCTATTATTATGCTTAGTATAATTAATTATTAATAATTATGGTTATTATTTATGGTTACTTCTTATGTTTAATCACTATTAGCTTTTATAATTGCTTATTATTAGTTTATTTTCCTTACTATTTATTACGCGTGTTGGTATAATTACTCATTATTTGTGCCTATGATTAATTATTACTACTCGTATTTATTATGTATCATTTATTATTATTAGTTATTACGTATTATTTATTGTTATTAGGTGAATGTATTTTAGTATAGAAGCAAGAAGGAAAGCACTTACATTTTCACTAATTTAAGTTCTGAAACCTATAATGGGAAACATTTTCTCCTACAACTAATTTAATTCCCACTGGCAAAAATAGCAAGGTATTCACTCCATTAAATTCTCTCTGATAATGTAGGCTCACAACTGTTTCTATGATTATAATCCAAAAGGGAAAAATCAAGCCAGAAAAGAAGAAAAGATTTAACTTCCTGCAAAACATAAAGTTAAATTTAATCAGCTAAACTAAAACCAACTAATACTAGATCCACGTATCTTCACATGTAACTCTAAATCTTCATAGCTCTTTTTCTAAAAGCTTCATACTATATACGAGTATAATCGGAATATGAAAGAAAAAAAAATTGCATGCACAATAGGTTAATTGTATTAGTCTACAATATTAAAACATGAACACGCTCACGTATAATCGCGTTCAGTATTTTGACTCAAAGAAAATGATTAACAACGGCTTGCTATCGATCAATAGCTGCATTACCACACTGAGCAGAAATTTTCTCTTTACTTAGCTCCAAATTATTAAAGACCACCAATATTAAAACCCCAAAATCATGTATTTAAATTAATGTCTACTGGTTAAAGTTTATCTTAGTTCACTTAGACGTTTGGACTCCATTATTTTGAATCATATATTGAACTTAATAATGTTAAGCAAATCTTCAATGGTTTTTCTGGTATAATAGTGTATTCTAGTTTTTTAATTTAAATTAAATAGATTTTTCTCCTATTCAAGTGAGATTCGCCTCTCCTTAAATTGGGTGTTTTGTCACTAAAAATGTCCTATCACTAATCTTTCACCGCGTATATGACTTAAATTTTTGTTCTACACTTTTCTATTTACTGACTATGCCCAAGATGATTTTTCATTTCAGTTTACTGGCTTAGTTATCTTTCTTGCTTGTGTCCAGATCGTAGCTTTCGTTGCGAACGCTAGAATTTCCCCTTCGATTTACGCCTCACAGAAAACAAAATCTGCACCATTTAAAAGTTCAAGTAAGTGTTCATATTCTCCCAAAATTTTTCGTTGAAACGGCAAACTCAAGCACAAGTGACACACTTCGTACCAACGCCAAACTCAAAACTTCCCTACTTACATGATTGAAACATCCTTCTTAGTGAAATTTCTCCTTTTCAGATATGCACACTTGTTGGCAGCAAAACCCCTTGGCAAGAACCTGCTAATAGTCCACTGTGGAACGAAACTCTGTCATACAAACTATCGAATATTCCAGCTTTTGGCATACAGCGCTAGCCAATGCTTGGCGGGCAATTAATCTGGTTTATTCTGGTTTCGTTTATAATATTCGCAGATCCACTCGCGGTGATTTAATTCCAATACCAACAATGACCAATGGTATTCGTCGTAATCATTCTACACACATTCGTTCACGCAAGTAATTCATCTCTTAATTTTTCGGAAATTGTTACTGGTACACGTTAAATATGGTTGATTTTCCACTGTTGGTGAGCTGGACTTGTCACATACTGGCAACCAACTCCGGTCTGAATTGTACTTCTGTTTGCATTTGGATCAATTTCACTCATACACAACTCATTAAAGGTACAATATTTGCAAACAACATTTGCCGCAAACCTCACTGCCTACAGAAGACGATCCAAACTTAATTACACAAACGAATGCGATGCAAGCCAATCACCGACTGTTGGTCGCTAGTCGAGAGCGAATCACTTTGCAAACTTATTCCAAGTGTGCTTCGCGCTGAAATTAAGTCGCCTGCCTCTTTCATTTACTACCTCCTCCTGTAGATAAATTTATATTGTTATATATTCACGCCACGCTAATTTTCTTCGGACTTACCGCTAATCCGCTAACCCTCGCGAGACTTCTCACTCATAAAGTCCCGTTAGTTGTCTAATCTACCATTAACAGTTCCCGTGTGACCACACCCTCCTATTTCTTAAATCGAGCCGCAACAGTTGGCGTTTGTTAACAGCGTTGGGCCAAAGTTCCTCAGTTTTCCCACTGAGAGACTGCTGAAAGTTAACCTCGCTGCGAAGAATGGCTAAAGTATGGAGCGAATGTGAGGTAATAATCTCATGCCACGTTGCAATATATCTAGAACAAACCTGCGTTGGTGGTATTGATCAACGGTTTTCTCGCCAAGGAAAGAATTCTCATGGTGCCTAGCATTTGCCACACTTTATTACTTTGCCATTTTACTTTAAACTTAACAATAGACTTTACACTTAAATGCTAATTGGACTTCTTAAGATTCTAGAACACTCGCACTCATTGGACAGTTAACCGCGCACCTTCTGCCTCTTTGACGTTTGGATGGCAACTGTGGGAGGCATTGCCAGATAGATATGCTTCGAAATGTATTAGTGTTTTGCTTCAGCGGCTCACATTGACAGAAAATATTTCTCCACAAATATAAATATTTGAAGAAAAATATTTTCGGCGCAATGCCAGCTGCACGAAAGATAAAGTCTGCTTGCATTTCGAAGTCATACATATCTGGCCGGGTGCCAGGGTTCGGGATCGGAATCACTCCGATTTCCGGGCGTAGGCGTCACATTACAATCCGTCAAGTTTCCATCCTTTAGGCAGGGATGAGTGGTTCTCTTCAGCCACTTTAACATCTTTAGGTTGACATTCCCCTTGTAATGCAACGACCTTCTTCGGAGTAAGTAACGGTTGCTTTTTGTGTAATGTTTGCGTTTGTCTCAAGCCTCCGTGTCCGCTAACTTTAACGAGGCAAAAAAATATTAAATTACTGTAGAGTAGCTTAATTGACACCTAATAGAACATTTCTAAAGATAATAAAAATTGATCGGTGCGTCTTGTAGAGTAGAGTACGCGTGATAAGTATTTTGTAATGTAGCTTCGTGGCTCGACAAGAACGCGCCTCATATGATCCCGCAAATGCTAGGCGTCAAGCACGCGTACCCGGTCGTTAAGCGAAGCTAGTTAGCTGAGCTCGGTGTTGTTTATAGCTCGCTGACACTAGTGCCAGACCATCGGCACCCGTGTCCTACACAGGTATTTCGAAAATCATTACATAATTTGTAATGATTTTTCCGTCTAAGTCACGAACGAGGAACCGACCTCTCATTGGTTCTAGACGTTAAGTCTGAGTCGTGCGAACGAATGGTACCAACCGGTCAACCAATACGTGCACCGTAATCCATTTTCGCGATGGCTGCTTGTCGGCCAGCTAGATCGGAGAGGATTTCGGTCGCGGGTCTCAAAATGGATTACGCTCATTTACAGTTTTTCAGCCACCATTAAACGCCCGTTTCAAACGCGTCGAAAACACAACCATACGGGAAAGAAACCTATTTTACGTTACTCCGCATTTCTTCATTCATCCAGTCAAAGTACCAAACAAATCTAATTTCTATTTCGCGTTCCCGAATTTTACCGACGCGGTACCAAAAAATATACTACGCTAACGTAAATCCGAAAAAAACTACGCCGTACCGCGCAAGACACGAAACCGGCCTCAGCGGATTTTCTCAAACCCTACTCTCGTGACGGCAT
Organism: Odontomyia ornata; assembly: GCA_963969285.1. Taxonomy (NCBI): domain Eukaryota; kingdom Metazoa; phylum Arthropoda; class Insecta; order Diptera; family Stratiomyidae; genus Odontomyia; species Odontomyia ornata. The sequence continues at coordinate 180,702,763 of OZ017738.1, forward strand.
ACTTACCATGCACTCTACTTCCCGCTGGAAAAAAAGGACCACTGAAAAGGAAAGTCGTTGTTAATTTAGTACTTCATGTTATTATTACTTAGCATTGTCAAAGTAAACATTATTCTTTGCATGAAACATCGAAATCTTGAGCTAAATAATAATGTAAATTTCATTATTAATAATCTTGTGAGCCTATTTGTTTATACAATAGAATATAAAGTTGGCTTAATTTATTACGAGGCTAAAACTCATTCTAAATTCTAGCGGAATTAAATAACAAGACTATAAAATTAGTTCTAAAAATCACATTTTATATGTGTTTAAGTATAATATTATTATAATGATTAATGTAAGGCGTTGCTACAATTAAGTATGATAATAAGCCTTCAAAGAGCTCAATATAATTTACTTTGTATATATTTCCATTGTAAAAAAAAAATTAACATAAACTCCTAACTACTATCAAAATAGGAATTAAATAATATTTTCATTATATTGGGATACACAAATCAGGAATGTTTCAACATGTTTCACTAATTGTAACTACTACTTTAAGTAGTTTTACCAGTTACTACGCTCATGCACTAAGTTATTACAACTTCTACTACTACTACTACAATATGTATTCAAATGGCAATTTTTCTCACAGATATATTTTGTATAGGCTGCTTCCGAAAAGACAAAAGTATACAGTAGTGACTAAGGAATAAAGATAAAGTATAATATTACACAACGCCTAGATTTATAGGAGGTATATTATAAAAATATTTCTCATACTAAATATGTTAGTATGAAGTGTGCGAAAAGTTGATGTATGTATTTGGCTAGGAATAGGTTCTACAGGAAGCCCAGTATTCCCCTTCACGCGTAGTAGAATTTTTTTAGTGTTAGTAAAACATGTTCATAATATTGGCACAGTGCCGTAAGGAATAAAGTTATTTTGAGTAGGGGCAAAATTATTTAGATTTAAATTAATCTCTTTATTTGCTATATAGAAACAATATATATATATATATATATATATATATATATATATATATATATATATATATATATATATATATATATATATATATATATATATATATATATATATATATATATATATATATATATATATATATATATATACCAACTCCATGTTAAACAGATGTAGAAAGTACTGAAGAAATTACAAATGACCTTATATAATTCTTTACTTAAACTTTTGTACCAAAACTTTTATCTTAGGGGGGGAGATGCAAGGAAAGTACTATCTCTTCATTTAAATTTAGCGCCACGCTTCGATAAGTCAGTTCACTTATTGTAAATAAACCAATGTATTTAACTTGACAGGTCAGTAAGTTAGATCAATTATTGTAGGGGCAATCAGTAAGATGAAAGCTGTCAGACTTCAGACAGAACACAATACAATATTAAAATCATAAAGATTAAATTGTTAACGTAAACGGAAATTCATAATATATATTTATATATTTTATATATATACATATATATATATATATATATATATATATATATATATATATATATATTATATATATATATATATATATATATATATATATATATATATATATATATATATATATAAAAGTGTATATATATGCATTGATATATATATATATATATATATATATATATATATATATATATATATGTATATATATATGCATATATATATATATATATATATATATATACATATATATATATATATATATATATATATATATATATATATTTATATATATATATATATATATATATATATATATATATATATATATATATATATATATATATATATATATTGTTACATGTACAAATAATTACATGTACAAATAATTCTACGAGCTACTGTCGCAATTGTTTTCATCATCATTAAGAACGTCAACGAATGAACTTACTCGAACCCACGAGAACCCAACAAGCATGATCAACATCTGCAAGTGACGTCACTCCATTCATGAATTTGCTCGAACCTAACAGGTACCTCTCGGTAGAACATTCGCCAATGTACGAGAAATGGGTGAATATGTAGAGACCCTATATAAAGGCGAGCTGAATGAATGGGGAGGATGATTTTCATTCGACCGCGATAAGAACTGCGATTGTATGTGGGACGCGATATAATTCGAATAGTAGCAAAGTGTGTTTCGTAATAGTGAAGTAATTTAGAAGACAATTGCGATAGTAAATTTATGGACAAGTGTTAGAGTTTTTTTAATAGTGACAATTAAAATTAGTGAAAGTGTTAACTGATTATTGTGCATTTTGTTTAATTCAATAAACTCTTTTAACTTAAATTAAAAGACATTGCGTTTTCACTTTCCCGGAACATTAAAATTATTGGCCGCGAACCAATAACACGCGACAGTGGTGTCAAGAAGTGCGAAAGAAAAATTTTGGAAGTGAAAACTTTTGAACATTTTTGTGCACAATAGTGAAAATTAACGTGGAAACTGGTAGAAAAACAGCCGAAACAATAAAAATGCCAGGAAACTTACATCTAAAAATTGATCAATTGACCATATCGGAGCTCAAGGAGGAGTTGGAACAGCGAAACCTGGCCACACAAGGTACAAAAGCCATACTGATTGCACGCTTGCGTGATGCGATCGAGTCGGAAGGCGTGAATCTGGATGCGGGTGAGCCCTCAGATGCGGAACAAGGCGCAGAAGGTGGAGAAGAAGAAACACCCAAATCAAAGGAGCCAGAAAATGCGCTGATGCAAATGTTGACGCTAATGTCATCCAGTCTGACTGCGAAGCTAGATGAACAATCAGCGAAGTTAAATGAACAATCATCGAATTTAAATGAACAATTAGCGAAGTTAAATGAACAATCAGTGAAGCTGGACCAACAAGCGATCGAAATCAAGGCAGACATCACACAGAAGCTGGAGAAACAGTCAACCGAAATAAAAGCGGAGCTCGGTCATCTGAACAAACAAATTAAAGGCGTCGAGGAAAAGGTTGACCAGGTCGAGGAAAAGGTTTACCAGGTCGAGGAAAAGGTCAGCCAGGTCGAGGGAAAGGTCAGCCAGGTCGAAGAGAGAATAAACCATGAGATGGAAAAAGTGAAAAAAGAATTAGAAGCAGCGAAGGCAGTAGTAACCGCCCCACCAGCCCCAATTATAACCGCAGCGCAAAGCTCATCTAGAAATGTGCAAGCACCAATATTCGATGGGCAAACGGTCTGGACTATTTACAAAACCCAGTTCAAAGCAGCCGCTCGCATAAATCACTGTAATGAGCAGGAACGAGCAACTGCATTGATTCTTGCTCTAAGAGGCCCAGCTGCCGAGCTGTTGCAGACGATCCCCGTTGAATTGCACTCAAACTCGAATGCTATAATGAATGCGCTCGACATGCGTTATGGAGACGATCATCTAAAGCAGATTTATCGGTCACAGCTAAGGCATCGAATGCAGAAGTCTGGTGAAACTCTACAGCAGCTAGCCCAAGACATTGAGCGACTGGCACTTTTGGCTTATCCAGCCTACGACCCAGAACATCGAGATGATGCAGCGACGGAAGCATTCATCAGCGCACTAAAGGACCCAGAATTACAACAAGCCGTGCGTTTAGCTCAAAAGCAAACGGTTAAGGACGCATTGGCTTATAGTCTGAACTTTGAGGCAGCGAAAAATGTGACTCGTACCACTGCCCGGGTGCGTGAGGTAGTGACAGACGAGTGCAGGTGTGAGCGCGTAGAAATTGAGCGAGACCCGCATGTAAATGGCGCGCCTAGATGCTGGAATTGCGGAGAGAAGAGGCACCTGCAAAGAGACTGCAAGAAGCGAAGAAAACCGAGCTATTGTCCAGGGTGTGCAGCTAGGAGGAGATCCAGACCGAGTCAGGAGCCCAGAATGGAAGCCCTTCAAACGGTGGGGTCGGGAAACATGTAAGAGCCAACTTCGTGGGGCAGAGGTTGGCTAGGAGGATCGACGTCCCCAGCACCACCATCACCGTGTCGAGACTACATCGTGGAGAAGCGGACTTATGCCTTCCGGGTCAAGTTGACGGAGAACACTGCACCATAACAATCGACACTGGTGCAACCCGATCGATTATCCGACCAGACCTAGTTAGACAGCAACAACTTCACAAGGGCAGAATTTTCTCACTACGGACAGCTACGGGAGAAACTGCACCTGTTCATGGAGAGGTCAACCTCCAGATACAGTTGGGAGACCTTGTGTTCCGACATAATTTTCTGGTCGCGAACATTATGGATGACTGCATTCTCGGAATGGATTTTCTGCGACCACATGGAATCACGTTGGACTTGGGAAAACGTGTCTTGAAATGGCAGAATGTCGAAGTACTGATGGAGGATCCCAGCGTCCAAATACCCAAGATGAATGTAGTGGTATGTACTGACACTGATGTACCGAATTCTTCCGAAAGCTTTGTATGGGCCAAGCTTGATGGTGATTCTGGAGACCACCGATCTTATCTGATAGAGCCAACGAAGACATCCGCATTGCGCAGTTTGATTGTAGGACGAAGCCTTGTAAGATCTTTAAGGAACGGATATGTGCCGGTTAGAGTCCTTAACACCGCAGACTCAACCACGAGCATCAAAGCGGGAGAAGTCATCGGCAGCTGCCAGCCTGTTTCCACCATCACCTCTTTGGAAGCTACTCACGACCATCATTGTAAAAGGAGCCAAGACACAGACAAAGCCCGGGAATCCACGTCTGCAATAGTGAAGCAAGTCAAATTGCCAGTGCAGCTATTCAAACGAGCTTCTGATCTGGTCACCAAGTACAGTGACATGTTCTCAACAAGCCCGGATGACCAAGGCCGAACGAGTCTGGTAACTCACGTCATAGATACACAGGGAGCCAAGCCGATTTGACAAGCACCGAGACGTCTCCCTATAGCCAAACGAGGAGAAGTGAGCGCGCTGATCTCGGACATGAAAAAACAAGGCATTATTGAACCTTCTGTAAGTCCATGGGCCGCGCCTGAGTTCTAGTAAAGAAAAAGGATGGTAGCACTCGCTTTTGTGTCGACTATAGGTAGCTTAACGACGTCACTAAGAAAGATAGCTACCCGCTCCCACGCATCGATGACATCATGGACACTTTAGCCGACGCAAAATGGTTTTCTACACTCGATCTCAAGAGTGGCTACTGGCAGGTAGAAATTGATAAGAAGGACCGAGAGAAGACCGCATTTTCAGTTGGGACCGGATTGTGGCAATTTGTGGTGATGCCGTTTGGGCTTTGCAATGCTCCAGCCACTTTCGAACGCTTGATGGAATACGTGCTACGTGGTCTTACCTGGAAAACCTGCTTGGTGTACCTAGATGACATCATCGTCATCGGGAGAACGTTCGAAGAGCATGTGCGGAACTTAGAAGAGGGTTTCTCCCGACTACGACTGGCAAATTTGAAACTTAGTCCCGACAAGTGTACCCTTTTTGCAGCTGAAGTAAAATACCTGGGACATGTCGTATCAGCAGAAGGGGTCAAAACAGACCCTGAGAAAATTGAAGCCGTGAAAAGTGGCCAACACCAAACAACAAGCGCCAACTACGAAGTTTCCTGGGCCTGGCAACCTACTATCGAAGATTCGTCAAAGACTTTGCCAAAATAGCTGAGTGTCTTCATCAGCTAACCGAGAAAAATCGTCCGTATGTCTGGAATGAACAATGCCAGACAGCCTTTGAGACCCTGAAGGAAAAGCTATGTGAATCACCCATACTGGCGTATCCGAAACCCGGAAAAATGTTTGTGGTTGACACCGATGCAAGCAACGGCGGTATTGGAGCTGTACTCTCCCAGCAGATCAATGGCGAAGAAAGAGTCCTCTCGTATTACAGTCGAGTTCTTTCAAAAAGTGAGAGGAACTACTGTGTGACCAGGAAGGAGCTATTGGCTATAATAGAGGCCACCAAGCAGTTCCACAAGTACCTATATGGCCAGAAATTTGTTCTTCGAACGGACCATGCATCGCTGAGATGGCTACTTAACTTCAAAAACCCCGAGCGACAAGTTGCGAGATGGATCGAAAGATTGCAGTCATACGACTACGAAATTGTTCATCGAAAGGGCGGAGTTCATGGAAATGCTGACGTCCTATCTCGTCGCCCATGTCCAGCTAACTGCAAGCATTGCCGACGGATTGAGGAAAAGGAGCCGCCCGTTGATTTGCGACTGATAACGGCTGAATTCGATGAAGGTTGGTCATCGGAGGAGATTCGAAATGCCCAGCTAGCCGATGAAGAAGTCGGACCATTGCTCGTATGGAAGGAGACGACTGGGCGACCTGAGTGGAAGGACGTTTCAACGCATGGCGCAACCCTGAAAAGCTATTGGGCACAATGGAACTCCCTTCAGGTGGAGAGTGGTGTACTCAAGCGGAAATGGGAAACGGCGGATGGCAGCTCCTATAGGATGCAAACTATACTACCCAAAAGCCGAATCCACGATGTGGTAAAGGAAATGCATGAAGGATCCTCGGGAGGCCATGTTGGCGTTAACAAAACCTTAGCGAAATTGCGGGAAAGATTCTACTGGCTCCACGCTCGAGAAGACGTAGAGGACTGGTGTCGCAGATGCACAATTTGCGCTTCCGTCAAAGGCCCAAAGCGATGACTGAGAGGACAATGCAAACCTATAACGTGGGGGTACCGTTTGAAAGGATTGCTGTTGACGTCGCTGGACCCTTTCCTGAATC
>OZ017738.1:180714448-180789448 GCA_963969285.1 Odontomyia ornata
AGTTTATTGTACAACAATGCTTCCCATATACATGTATTTCGAAAACAAGTTCTTTTCTTCATCAGTGGTAAGGGTGTAAAAACTCAATGAAGAACGGCTGCTATTCATACTCAAAAGGATGAAGAACAAAGGATTGAGTTTTTCATACCCTTACCACTGATGAAGAAAACAACTTGTTTTCGAAATACATGTAATGGGAAGTATTGTTATACAATAAACTAAAAAGCGTTTTTTAAAAGGAATTTTTTAAGCTTTGAATTTTTTTCATTTAATTTTGTTATATTATTTATTTATCGTAAACCTGAAATAAATATCAGTTTTTGAATTTTTTCCTAAAATAATTACAGAAAATAATCGAAAATTAATTAATATACATACTATCAACCACCTCAAGATAATGATTTTTTTGATGCCGCTATTCATTTAGAGGGCCAAGATATTACGTCCCTCAATATTGTTTGACATTTTATTCCGAAACGTAAACAAAAATAAGCACCATGAATTTCAAACCGTAACCATTAAGTACGCGGCTTATTTAAATTAAGAAAATTAACGGCACGAGTAAAGAAACAAGTTAGTTAATTAATTTCGTTATTATTTTTATCTAAAATATGAGTTTTCACTAACGCGCGGTTAATATTTTCTCGCACTTTTTCACGAACCACTTTATTTTCCACGATTTCTTTTTGACTTTCAATTAAAAGCACCGATATTTGAAGCCGATTGGAAACGAACACCACTTTCGCAACTTTCGAAGGTTTCCCGAATTCACGATTCGATAATGAAACGAAATTCGCCAAAAACGCAAGTTTTGATTCGATTTCGCGATTTGTTTACATTATTACCTGACGCTTATCACAGTAGAACAGCCAACATGACATTAGTAGCCCTTGCTTTGTCTCTTTTCTTCCTATTTACGCTATCCTTGTCATACAACTTCTCCCCCGTTTGATTTTACTTCACTCACGCACACTGTATGTATGTATGTATGTATGTAGTACTTATTCTTAGGTATTTGGAATTTTTCTTAGTTTTACTGTTCGATCCCAAGGTATCTTGTTGGATTTAAATAAAAATATAAAAAAAACCTACAATTCTATCTAAATAATTGGTTTCCAACGTTTTTCGCTTAACAAAGCTACTAAAATTAAACCTCTAAGATTCAAGTCTCATCAGTTTGTTTAATTTCGATCCTGCTTTTCGATTGAGATGTCAATGATGAGATATCTTTTGTTATCGAATCTAAATAAAATCAGACGGCATTTATCGGTCTGAATTATTGTTTCATAGTCAACATTTTGAAATCTTTTTTGGTCTTTTCTGTTTTATAGTAGATTGCGAATTTTTTTTATGTAATCTGAATCGAATTTACTTATTCTACTCAGCCTACTATCACAAATTGGTTCCCTACCGAAATGACTAATTATTAATTTCGTATCTAATTCGGCAACGGGGAGAAAATTAGCAAGAGAAACGTTACAATAAAAGTGCAAGATAAAATAATACTAAAAATCATAGAGTTATGAGAAATCAACTTTTCAGAATCACACGGTTCCTTGTTAGTCAGGCTATTGCCGGCCTTAACATTTATACCTAACTTCACTTTATTCGCTTGTATATTTTCCTCGAAAAATTCACTGCGTTTTGTAGTTATCTTTTGCGGAATATTACAATCAGTTCCAACATCATTAATATCTCCTGCAAATCCTAACGAGTTGCCTACTTTACTGTTTTTCATAACATTTAAGTCGTTCACACCTGACTTTTATAGAAAGTGTATTGAGACAATGCTAACACGATTTGAAATCTGAGTTCTAGTTTTAGAAGATACTTATTTGAAAGAGACACCAAACATATGTATTAAGCCGACAGTTGCTTGCATAGCTTTGCAGCCCGAACTTACTTGTAATTTTGTGTGACACATTAACTATGGCCATTTCATGCTTGGAATCCCACTCACAATGATAAAGACTGCTTAACTTCAGCATCCAGTGAGCCCCAGTGCTGACCCTCGCCACGACACCCTGCAGGTCCAATAATAATTCAGAATCGCCTTTTATTACCACCTCTGAGATTACCACGAAATTGATTCTGGGGAATTCTAAATGGATTTGAAGATGGTGGCATTCCACCTCCCGGTCCACCACCACCACGACCACGTTTTTGAAAATATGGCGAATTATTTCGCGGCGGTCGCATGAAAGGACTTCGAAAGTTTTGTTTCCTTGGCGGTGAAACTCCTCTTTGCGGTGACCTGAATCCTCCCCGAGTGAAAGGTTAATTACCTGGCATTCTGAAAGGTTGCGGTTGTGCTAGTCCGAATCTTTGCATTCCTGGCGGTTCTGAAATACGTGGTGATGGTTTCCATTGGACGACAAATACTTCGAGAAATGCTTCGGGACTTTTCCGCTCAACGACAAGCCTTTAACACGGCAAGAACTCTCCACACATACGATTTTATGTGACGGGACGATCCTTAGCGTGCCCGTTAGATACGCCACAATGCCAATAAGTACACACACGTTCCCGGTCCGTTACATGGAACCGGTTCAGGCTTAAGACGAAATATCTTTGCTGCACTTCCCGACTGCAAAACACGTCCAAAAATGAACAGGAATCAATTCCTGAAGATTCCTCTTGGTCAACCGAGCGCGACTTGTCGTGTCAGAGCGGGCAGTTGTTGAGTGACGACCACTACTCCCACACTCTGCTACTATGTGGTTGTCACTTGACGTTTGACATCCCTCGACAAAATTAACGTGGGATGTGCAAACGTCACGACCAACATGAGTTGGCAATCCACATGGCAGCAAGGTGTATTGGTATTGGTCGTCGCGTCGTCGAATGGTTCATTACAACGTTACTCCGTATTTCTTCATCAATCCAGACAAAGTACAAAAATCTAATCTCCATTTCGCGTTCCCGAATTTTACCGACCCGGTGCCGAAAAATACACTATGTTAACGTGAAACCGAAAAAAGTTACGCTAAAGAAAAAATGCAAGCCAAAAAAGATACCGCGTACCACGCGCGACGCGAAACTGACTTCAGCGGATTTTTTCAAACCCTACCCTCGCGACGGCATACCTACCATGCACTCTCCTTCCCGCTGGGAAGAAAAGAAGGACCACGGGAAAGGAAACTCTGTAGTTCTTTTGGCAATTCATATCTTTTCTTTTATTGAACATAAATGAAGTTCCTTTCGACGAGATTGCACGCACGTACTTATTACTTAAACTAAAACTTTTAAGAAATTAGATTTTAAAAAGAAGTGCATTCTAGGTTATAACTAAGGACTCTAACAGTGGGGAGAGTTGAGCGCATTCAATTTGTCTAAATTAAGACTATTTGAAATTTATTTGAAACCCCATCCATTCCATCATATAAGCACATTGAGCGTAAATGGGAAATCGTTCAGCAAATCGAAACCATTTTTGGAATAGGTGGAAGCTCGAGTATATAAGCCGACTTCAACAAAGACCAAAATGGGTTACCATTCAATCCAATCTTCAAGTCGGAGACTACGTTCTTGTGAAGGCTGATTATTTTCGGTCAACTCACTGGCCACTCGCAAGAGTGACGGACGTACATCCTGGACCTGATGGTATGGTACGTGTTGTCTCCGTCAAGGTTCACGGTAGGATAACTAGACGTCCTATTACGAAAATCTGCCGACTGCCGTTCACTAACTCAAATCATGATGCTCCACCAGAACAACATAAGCATTTACCTCTTACAAGCACACTTTTAGCAACTACACAAACAAACAAAATAAAGAGAAGCAAGTTCGCACCAATTGGAGATACATGGTCCGAATATCTAACTATCGACGCAAAGAAAACCAGACCGGAAACAGAAAAACGCGTCTCAAAGCAGCCACAAACCACAAATTTAGCATCATAACCGCTATTTTTCTTGCTGGTATTTTGCTGCGCACTTCCACAAATAAATTGTAACGTTAGTGTTACTCAACTTTCAACCGGATTCTACATTAAATATATTGGGGCAGAACGAATCCATAGAGCAGCACTTAAAATGCAGCTTCAAGTACCTTGGAACAACCTAAGGTACAATCAAACTAATGTAGAGGCCGTGGTAACCAAAGTTCGTGGACTGTATCAAGCCAGTTCTCCAGTTGCAACCGAAATCGGATGCTCAGAACTAGAACAACACTTGGAGAAATCAAGGATGAAACCACTCATAAAATGACTATCTTGAGGTTACTCCATAGTAGAAAGCGTCGAGGTGCACTAGGAGATCTTCTGACACCAGTATTTGGGGTAAATGACGAAATCTACCAAGACACCAAAAGTCTTTCTGACAACCAAAAAACAATCATCCGATTTCTGGACAGCCGAACCAAATTAATGCTCAAAGCAACGAAAACTCTAAACAGTACTTCAGGAAGGATAAACACGCAATTGAGACGATTCCAAGTGCAACTCCAAAGAGGTCTCGACCGTACCAACGAATTCAGCCGTTGGTACAAGACAATTGATCACAACAAAATCAACATCCACATTTTGCCTACTTATCAGCGAACAGAAAATTACTTACATGAAGTCTACGATAAATATTGCAGTTCACTGTCTAGCTTATCGTCACGAAAAAGCATGTGGGACTGCATTAAAACAAACGATGCTCTTCAAGATATCAGCCACATTCAAACAATACTTCCCAACCACGTACAGATTCTGTACCAGGCAATTGAATCCACTCAAATTAGTTCCGATGACAACAATTTCAATTTACTCGCATTTCTTCCCATCATAGACACACGCCCTTATGACCTAATCAAGCCCACACTGGTTCCAAAAACCATTGGGAACAATACGTTTCAAGCCTTTGACATACCGCCAACAATCTTGGGTGTGAATTACAACCTGCAGAAGTATTTCCAAGCTTCTGCCGACGAACTTTCAACGACTATAGCCGATCAGTATCTCGTGGACATCAACATACTGTAAAAAGTCAATTCAAAATCCAATTGCATAATCAATGAGATACATAAGGTCATCCTTAACGGTGCAGAAAATATCATCCTTAACGGTGCAGGCATAGTGAAACTCTCGCAAGATTGCAGCCTCAGAGTTGAAAACTCTCTGTTTACTGCTACATGGATGGCCTCTTCCACACCAACCTAACGTTAACCAGACCATAAGTCTACAAACCATTCCCGACATTTGGGCTCCACCTATAATCAAAGCAGAGGAATCAATCGGAGCTGATATCGAACAATAACAAATTATTGTTGAAGACTACCAAACAACTTCTTGGTGAACCATTCGACAACACGGAACAAGCATCCCTCTTTCCGTAATAGCCATCTGTCTGTTTTTCATTCGATATTATCACAAAAAAATCAACTTTACACCTAATCATAAACCAACAACATGGTACGACCTATCTGCAACATCTACTGATTAAGAACCTCACAAGGTTCATGGCGAGCGGTAATGTAAGGTAACAACATCAATATCGTACAACATCATCACGTACACATCAATAAATGCAAGCGTCACCTCGATCAATAAGCTAAACGGTCAACAACCAGCCCAAATCCGCTCCAGTCACCAGAAAATAGTTCCGATCAATGAACTGCAGCAGTTATCGAATTCAAACATTAATATGCAACAGCCAAAGCTGAAAATGACAAAACAGCAATTCCAGGTGGAACAATGCCCTGCAAGTACAGCAATTCTATGTGCAACAACACATCAAAGTTCATTGCAACATCAAAATGCTGACTAGAGTCACAAATGCTAAATTAATGAAAACCATTGTAAAATTATTGTATAAATACTGTAAATAGCGAAAATAAATTCATTCTGCATCAATAATCAATCAAGGCTGTTTCATTTTGCATTTTTCATTCCAGACCACATGCACTTCATGTTCACGCTCACTTTAATGTTATGATTTTTTATACTCGCACTGGTGCACTACACCCACTATCTATCTTTGTCCAACTACTTTGCTTTCAAATAACTCACATCAACGTCCTCAATAATTCGGTGGGTTAATATTATCGGTGGTGGTTATATCATAGCGTCAGGCTCGTGTGCATGGTTTTATAGGTGTATCGCATAATTGGAGCCTGCCTTGATGTATAAGAAAGATCGTAAGTGTTGTTTGTATCTTGCCGTTAGTTTCCGTGTTGTGCTTCGTATGTACTATATACCATTTCACAGTCTTAGCATGTGCCGCTGTTCTCTCATATTGCTGTATCATTCAGTTATGGTATATGTCTATACCCAATGTTGTTATTAGTTTTGAATGCAGTATGCAGTTTGTATTTCCTAAGGAAGTTTGAAAGTTTGTATGTCTCTTTACCTACGTATGTAAACAAGATCCACTATTGGTTGTTCTTAAGCATTACAGTGAGTTGGTGGTCCTGTTTTTGCTTGTACTGTGTACTGTGTTACTGTGTCATTGTCAGGTTGTTTGTAACCGTTGTTACTAGCTATTCTGTAAATGTTGCTCAATTCGTTGGAATAATTAGTAGGAGTAATGGGCATAAATTGGAGTCTCAAAGTTAAGAGTACCCTATTCTATACTAATTGTTATAAATTTTCAAAGAATATAAAGCAAATTCTAAACAATAAAAATACGAAAACTTAATGACCCACATGGCTCTTTAAATTTTAAGTTATCCATCAAAAACATTTAATCATGAAAACAATATCAAATTCAAGTTAATTAAAATTATTACATACTTTATGATTCAATTGAAACGAGAAGAAAAAACCAATCACCACTATTCAAAAATTAATTATAAGTTTAATGCAACACTGAACTATTATCCTTTATCTAATATGCTATAACCTGGGTCTAATAAAATTCAATAAAATAACTTATGTTTTACTAATAAAATGCCTTCACCATATTCCTAACCTAAGCTTTAAATCTTATCGATAAACACAATATACCAAACATCACAGAGACCTTTCCAAAATATTGAAACCCACCCCTAATTTTTAATATAAACAAACAACAACAGCACTAAATGTAGCAATAATGAGCTGAAGCTCAAGCTAAGTAACGAAAACCACAAAACATAAAATCAACCACTAATAATTTAGACATTGTCATTCAGCCACCAAAACCTAAATTGCTCCATCCCAGCTCAAACAGCCCCAACGAATCTAGCAAATAAGTATCTCTATTGTAATTGTTGGTCTCGTGAACTCAAATTTGGAGGATATTTTATCTTCTTATCTGTAGCTCATCTATATATGTGGTATATGCTAGGGATGCCGTTAGAACCAAAAATATATCGATTCATGTCCACATACACGAATGCTTCTGGAGGAATGAAGCCAATAGTGAGATAAGTCTCGATATACCTGTCTGTAAGGTGAAACGTATCTGTAATCCAAAGGTTTTCGTTCGCAGTACAGATCTTGCGATATGATTCCGAAGAAGATTCAATATATAGATGTCAACTTTTGTCGTGGCAGGTTGATAAATTTTTATATTCGAAGTACAGTATTTCCAATCCGTCTCAGGCTTTTTGTACAAACGAGTACATGCACGAAGACATTTCCTTTCGAAAACTCTTAATCTTTCCTTAGTGCTAGCACTCTGGTTGTACCAGATCTGACATCCAATCCATCAAAACTGTTTTAACCAGGGTCTTGTAATAGATAACTTTGACGTTTTGATCAATGTACTCGTATATGGAATGAAGGAGTCGTCGAAGCGACATGCCTCCTTTTTGTGCTTAACTGAAGATGATTTTGACATGTTTAATACAGTGCAGCTACTGATCACGATGAACACCAAGGTATCAAATACCGGGTTTATGTAGAACCCGTTTTCAACGATCCTCACCTGTCATGATGTGGGAATCCTTCCAATTACGTTTCTGGTCTTTACTGGCAGCGTTTTCCGAAACAAAACTGTTTCGCACCTATGCCCATTGATTTTCATCTGCAAATTATCGGTGTAAAGCTGCACATCATTGAACATTTTTTGAGGATTGCTCTGAACTATTGTAGCTTTTCGATCTGTCGTATGATCATTGCAAAAGCTACCAGTGATCACGCTGGTGAGACGTTAAAGTCAAAGCCATTGGACAGTTTGCGAATAATTATTGACAAGAGCAGAGGCACAGTAACTGTTCCCGGCTGTGGACCATTCAAGAGCTTAAAGTCGCGCATTGTTGTCAGATTTCCATCAGTTACAACAAACGATTTCCCGTATAACATATTACACATCATGGCGACAAGGTGTCTGGGAAACCTGTTCTGAAGGAGTTTGAAAATAAGTCCATCTAACCATTTCCTATCAAAAAATCTCTCCATATCAATTAGACACACTAAAACACAATCGCAATTGTTTAGTTTCCAACAGATATTTGAGGTTCCTTTCGTTATCGCATGTAGGGTGGAATGCCTGGCTCGAAAACCGAATTGGCAGTTCGGCATCAACTCATATTTCTCAATGTGGGTGTTCAATGCTTTGTTCAGTATCACTTCAAACACATTGCTGATGTTAGGCAGCAAACTGATGGGGCGCTAGCTTTAAGGGAACGAATATTCTTCTCCTTGTTTCAGTATCGGAAATACCATGGCCTTTTTCCACTCATTTGGGAAACATAAATTGCTCATCATATTGTTGAACAATATGCAATAATTCCTAATAGCAATCTCAGGCAAATGTCGGAGAGCTAAACTTGGAATACCGTCGATAGCACATGATTTCTTGTTGTTTGTCCTGCCAAAGATGAAACACAAGTCTTGATAGCTGGCAGAAAAACCAATGAGGTTTAAAATCGGTATGAGGTCAGACGAATTGAGGCTTGATTTGAAGTCGGAAATGTTTGCTTCGATAACCTCTGAAAGTATTTGATTCTCTCTTTCTCAGGGTTTGGTAGATAAACCTATCTAACATATGTTCCAATCAGGCAAGTTTTTGCAATCTATCACATATAATTCTGTTTCTATTTCTATCCGGAGTAATGCTATCAATTTCGATACCAGCCCTATCGAGAAGATTTTTTTCATCACTAGTGACTCCAAGATTTGATGCGTTTACTCAAGACTTCTTTCGGAATAAGCTATTCACTTTCATGACTACACCATCTGGGCTCAATGGGCTAATACCCCTCAGTTTTTGGCCCATTGATTGCTGACCTCACTCCTGAAGTATGACCGGATTAAGTTTCGGACATTCTTCGGGTGTTATTTCAACGAAGGCAACGAGGGATGGTTGTAGTCCAAAAATCGTCGATAAATATTGTTGACCCGTTTGAGAAGGAGGCTTTTCAATATTTTAAGTCTCGCAATGGTTGGCGTTTCATATCCTTCCATATTGTTTCGATGTTTAATCTTGGGAACCACTTTTTCAATTGTCTACAACGTCACCTTCTCTAGCTTCGATAAATAGAGAGGAACCATTGAGCAAGCATTGCTATCATCAGAAGGAGGACATTGCTTCTAGTGATCCCAATTAAACTTCTTTTGAATGTTCCCTCAATCCGTTTTTTTGAAATTCAACCGACGAATTTCATGTTGAACTGGAATGAGGTAGAGTCATCCTATTGATGATTGATTTCCATTACGATTGGATTATGGTTGCTATCGTAAGGAAGTGCCTCCAGTTCTGTTGAGGACTATTAAAGCTGAATTCAAGTCTTGTGTCAGCAATGCAGAGATCCCAATATGAATTTGTCCTAGGGTATGTTGGGAACTCTGACCGAATCCCAACAGAACAGGCAGTTCATAATAATAATTATTTATTACTATAAACGAACATTTACCACAAAAGTTATTATATCTTAGACCTAGGCATTCTCTTTGAATTTGTAACTCAATGTAAGCCCCGCTTGCTTCAATCACCGCTTCAATTCATCTTCTTTAATTGCTTTCATTGTAAATTGATGAATGCTGCTTCAACAGCGGCCTGTAAGGATGCCACATTAATATTATGAACTTATTAGTAACCCGCTCAATAACTCTCCACACATAATAGTTCAGAATTTTATGAATTATTGAGATTAGTTATTAGATCTTGCCAGCAGCGAGCGTTGCTGTTGCTAATCAATTTGTGAAGGCATTTCCTGGCCAATTTATATGCTGCTACCTAGCTGCATGCCTCGTCACGGTTCCGTGGCCGTTCACCATTACGCCGAAGCTTGTGACACTCTCTTTGTCTTTCAGCAATTTCAGTCGACCACCAGTACACTGGGGGTTGCCGTGCCGGGGTCTCGGATGCGGTATAGAAGCGCTGCAAGATATCGTGATGATGCTCATACGTGAGTTCACCATATCTTGAGCTACCAGTTCTGCTGTCCCCTATAAATCTCCCTGCAGCAGAGCACCTGCCATGAACACTTCGACAAACCTCGAGCACGAACGTTAGGGGACAATATCACGGACCTCAAGCAGAATGTACTGATGATCACAGGGTGAGTAATCCTCATATATTCTCCGATTGTGAATCCTCCGTTCCAAGGACTCCGAGGTGAATATCACGTCTAGTATGGTTCGTTCACAGCCAATACAGCGGGAAGTCAGCGTATTTTTGGTGTTTACTACAACGAGCACCATCCTAGCCACCACTTTCAGAATTCGTTTTCCCCACGGATCTGCTTGAGGCATGCCCCATTTAGTTGCTTTAGCTTGAAGTCTCCCGTAACGAGCACGTTGCCATTTGTGTTCAAGGCAGGGCCCTATAAAACATTAACTTTTGCTTGGAAAGATGATACATGTTCGTTTGGCGTTAAGTACATACTAAAGAAGTTGGCATCGAACCCCCACTAAGCCATCCCCGTCCACAGCGCTCGCCTTGAAAATCACTACTCTGGACCCAGACGTTGGGAGTACCAGTTTCATCAGGAAATCATAATGCAGAATTTTTATCATGGTGCTGGCTTTTATATCCCTTGCAAACTGCTCAAGTAGATTTTGGGCGATTGAACTGTGGTGCAGGTTTAGGTGTAGGATTCGAGTCATCGATGTTCTGATAATGCCTCAGATAGCTCTCGCTAGAAAGCCCGACGTTTTCCTGATCCCAAGACATGTCCAAGATCTGGTCTTAAATCAGCATCCTGGCAAAGTATATGGTGTGCTCCCTTCGTACACTCTTTTCTTTTAAGTCACATTAGCCGCATTTGTAACAAAGGGAACTCCTATTGGGGGCTTTGCATACTATTGTGGTTTGACCATAGCCAAGGCATTTGAAACATTGAAGAGGCGCTGCTCTTCACTGTATCCTGCAGACAACCCACCTTATTCCTACTTTGCCCTGATTCAGAAATTGTTCGGCATCCTTTTCAGTCAAGTCAATGATGGCCAGGTGTTGCTCCCTATGGTTTTCTGGTGTCAGCCTCACTTTTATTCTGCCCACGCTAGAAAGCTCCCTTCAGGTGGCCGCTTCTACCTTGGCCAGGTCCATAATCGTTGGTTCAAACGAAGGTATAGTTGCGCTTTGGCCGAGGGCTTTCTCTACTGCGTCGCAGAATGCTTCTTTATTGTCACCTCCTATTCCAAATTTCACCAGTATTTGGTGCGACTGGGTTGACCGTATTGCTTTGATAGCAGTGTTTGTGTCTTTGGGCCTTAAATTTCCCCTGATATCTTGTTACACTTCTGCATAGGTTGAAACAACTTGAAAATTTACGAGCAATGTCTGCCGTCGGGGTTTTTGTCGTGGTTTCTTCTCTTCTATTTTGCGTCAGGTCTTTTTCTTGCTGGGTATCCATAAGAAATTTATTTTCTGGTACTTTTTGAAGGATTTTTTTTATGACCTTTTTTGCTCCTATTGCCAGCACTGTCTGTAACTCATGATCTAACTGTCCACACCCATGATGTGCCTCTTCCTTCCTTTTTATATCCTGGTGTCCTTAGATTGGGGCCAGATAATGTTTGATGGTAGAGCTACCTTCACATGCCTTTCAAACTTGACCCTCAACACTTCTTAGGCTTCTGCTCTTCTTTAGCCTTCTGGTCCTCTTCAGCCTTTAACCGATTCCCCCGGTAATGTTCTATTTGGTCTAAGAGCTCCTCTAGTTCAAGGATCTCATTCTTTACGGTTTTGATGATTTTCGGTGAGTCGCATGCAGATTTTATTTTTGTTAGAACGTCTCCCACTTTTCGGATTAGCCTTTCTTCTTGATGTCGCTGCACGGCGATTGTTCTATGCAACCTCATTTCTTGAGGGAGGTTATCGGCTTCCATTTCCGAATACAGTAGTTCAGCCACAGTTTCAGTGGTGGCGCTGAAGAAGTCACCCCTTTCTTTTTCTGCAAGGATCATTTTAAAAACTTTGGGATAGTTCGTTATTATTTAGGGATTTAAGACCCTTGCTTTGGTTGCTTTGGTGGCGATCGCAGCAGTAACCATCGAATTCTCTATAAATACCCCCCCCACACAAATCAGGCGTGTTGTGCAGAATTTCCATTTTCCATTCCATTTTCGTCTGTCTACACTGTCCCAATCATTGGGCTTTTTCAGACGCAGCGTTAAACAGGTTATATGCGCAAGAAAAGTGAGAGGCATTGAGGACACCTAATTGTAAAAACACGACAAAATTTTTTATGGTGAACGAGCGTAACGCACATACACAAACGCATTTCGTTGATCATTTAGTGGGGGAAATTTTATACAAACGCCGGTAATCATTCCGAATTGAACATTCGGTGAAGAGGGTAGTCGTCATGAAACGATTGCCTTTCTTTAATATGCGTGTAAAAATGGTTGCGTGAACGCGAGAAGCTGCGCGTTATTTAATAAATTTATAAAAGCGGAGGCCATGTTCAATTTCAGGAAACAACGTGATGAATATCACGATTTCAATAAATAAATCATAAAATACATTTTTCATTCCAGCTTTTATTACCTCTTGCACAATTCTAGAACATCAATTCTCAATCGCTTATCTCTCTGTCTTCGCTTTCATATTGTCCGCACCATGTTTAACGATTAAATGCATCATATACAAAAATAGCTTGGGTGAACTATGCAACGTGTAAACATGAGGGAGTAAGCGCGAAACCTGTTTGACTATGGGTGAGTACCATTCCCGTGTGAAAAAGCCCATTGTATTCGTCGTAGTCGCTACCACTCCCGATGTGCAGTGAACAGCGTCACTGCAGCCGCTGGTTGCGTCATCGTTGTTGGAATTTTTAAAAACAATTTTTTGGATTTTTTAAAAATCTATGTGTACGCTTTTAATTTGAAAATTGCTTCAGTTTGATTGGTTCCCCCCTCCGAGCCGCCATCTCTGTTCGTGTATGCAGTCGTCTTTTGGTCCTGTGGTTATCTTTGAAGAGCAGGGAGGCCATGTGAGGTTTTTTTTTGCTGCAGGGAGGTGAATGCCATTTATGCACAGAGTGTGGGACTACCATGTGCGACTGGACTACCCACTAAACACCTCCCGTGTCAACCTGAGAACCCAGCCTGGAACCGTTTGATACATTACTTCGCGCCAGGTCTCGTTTTGTTACGCCGTAGGGCGCCTTCAAGCTGGGGAGTCCCTTTCCTAGCGGGAGGAGAGAGGAGAAGAGGAAGTGCCAGAAAAGCTATCCCCCAGCCCCAGCGCCCCCGGCTGCTGTGAGTCCCTCTTATATTTTAGGAGTGCCCGAGCATAATGTGCCACCTGGTTCCATTTGTCAACCGATTCGAGCATCACCGCAACTATATTATCCGGGGTGAGCTCTCCCATCTCCCTGTAGAGTTCCCTTCGCAGCCTGACCCATTTTGTACATGCAAAAAATGTGTGGCAGGCATTGCCCTCCTCTCCTGGGCAAAACCGGCAATTGGGGAAACGTGACTTACCAATCTTGTGCAGGTAAGACTGAAAACACCCATGCCCGCTCAAAAGCTGGGTCAGATAGAAGTCAGTCTCACCATGCCTTTGATTTAGCCACGGTCTCACATCCGGAATGAGGCGCGTAGTCCACCTTCCCTTCGTGCAATTCATCCAAGACTGCTGCCAATCGTTGAGCGAGCGCTGTCTCTCCTCACGTACAACCATCCCCTCGCATCCTCGTTTCGACGCAGGTAAATAGAGCGGCGCTCTCTAGCAAGGAGACCGACAGGTATCACGCCTGCAATAACTCTCACCGCCGAGTCAGGGACTGTTGGATACGAAGATGCAATTCTCAGTGCTGCTCTTCTCTGTACCTGTGCCAAACGTTTTCGGTATACCTCCTTGCTGAGAGCGTCACCCCATACCTCTGCTGCGTACAGTAGCACTGACCCTACAGCACCCATCAAGAGGCGTCTTCTTCCGTAGGGCGCCAAGCTTCCGCATGACCAGCTTGTAGCCAAGGCCCCACGGATCCTTGTTCACATTGTCCACTAGGTCTTGCCAGTAGCGAGCCTTGCTACTGTTGCTCAGTTTGCGAAGGCATTTCGTAGCCGACTTATATGCTGCCACCCAGTTGCATGCCTCGTCACCGTTCCGCGCCCGTTGAGCCTCACGTCGAAGCTTGTGACACTCCTTTCGCTTTTCAGCGATTTCAGTTGACCACCAGTACACTGGGGGCTTGCCGTGCCGGGGTCTTCGATGGGGCATAGAAGCCCAGCAAGCAGTCGTAATGATGCTCATAGTAAAGTTCACCACGTCTTGAGCTGCCAGTTCTTCCGTCCCCTCCGAAGCTCCCTGCAGCGGCTCACCTGCTGTGAGCACCTCGACGAACGTCTCGACGTCCTTCCTTCCGATGAGGTTTGGCAAAAGTCCTAATGGGGAAAAGTGCTTAGAGCCGAACGCTAATCAGGACTCTATCTAAACCGAACCTACACCACCAAACAATATTTACAGGAGAAAATTAACTTGAACATAATTCGTAGTTGCAAAAACATATTGAGTTTGCATAAGTAGAAAAATTAAACATAATTCCCTCACCTCTAAGCATGGTGGTCGCCATCACCTGTGTGTATCTAATAAGAGTGATGGCATGATTAGTACACATGTCGAAACCATCTTCTTGTAAAATTTTTCTTCTCTAATAATTTTTCAGAAAAATTATTAATGCAACTCGATTATATAGCTTCACACAAAGATTTGTCATAAGGAATTGTTAGATCACTAAAATGTTTTGCCTGGACGCTACTAGAATTTTGATTTGAACATACCTTGCATTAAATGATTATTAAGAGAAAAAAATTAGTAATACGGTTTGGTCCATTCTTAGGGTTTTGTTAAAATAATTTTACAAAACCCTGCTAAAATCGCGTCCTGTCTGCCCGTCTATCCGTCTGTGCGGTGTAAAGTGGTGCTCTCTTCAAAATTCATCTACAAAAAAATGTTACAAGGAATTTAGGGGGGGGGGAGGGCTTTCCCTATATAGTGGCCGCCGAAAAAATATTTCATCAAAGGTAGCCGATATGGGTATCACATGAAAGGTATTGATGAGAACTCTTCAAAACTGGTTTAATTTGATACTTTTTGCTTTGAGGGGCGCACAGGGAGGGGAAATACACAAAAACTTTGTGTCCACCCCCCGTCGCGATTGGACACCTGTGATCCGAAAAATCGAAAAGAATTACAGAGGTAGGTGTTTATAAGCACAACAGCAACAAATTCCTTAGAAGTCAAAATTCGCTCAATTTTGTTAATAATAGTATGGTATTCGGACTTAACATTTTCCCCAATAAAATCGTATATGCACCCTTCAACTCAACGAAATTTGATATCTAAGCAGTTCTACAAAGGGTCCTCAAACTTTGTAAGTTTGATGAAAATCGAATGATATACACGGACTTAAATACGTGACAATTTATTTATTCGAACAGCCACAATTTTGAACCCAGTTCATAAACAACCATAAAAATTCAAGCATCATATGGTCTTAATAACATCGATTTTAATCTTAAGCTAAGCTTAAGTTGCATTAAAATTACAGCTTCGACTAGCCTTTAAACTTTGGAAATCGGATTCACCGCCATTTTGAAACTATAGAATCAGCCTGCTAAAATAATCCTAGGGTTACATGCTTACTATGAAATTCAGTGATTTCTCCGAAAAAAAAGAAAGTAAGCACTTTGTTTACTCGTACTAGTAAAATAACAAACTTACTTGGTTTCTGAACTTTGAGGAGCCACAATTTCGAATATGGCCATATGTTTTAAGGATAATTCTGCAGAAACGCATCATTAGATGGATCAACCACTTTGCCGAATATCATTCAAAACAGATTTTATTCGAGAAATAAGAAAAATTATAAATTTTTATCGAAAATGGTAGCTTAAAATAAGTTTTAATCATCGACTTTTTGTTTGTCGTTCGATTTTCATAATGTTTCGCAAGGTACATGAAACTGACTCAATAGCCTAAAATACTAAGTTTCATCAAAATCTGTTTAGAAACTTGATCACTAGGTTCTATAAAAATATGGAAAAATCGTATATTTGCACCACTATCATTTTTAATCCTGCAAGTTTGTGAACAACGTCAAAGTCATTGAACTTCATCAATAAAATAAATAATAATAATAATAGTCACGCATTATTCCAACTCAAACCTTGGCATTGAGATTTGTTAGGGGATCTCATTCCACGACCGTATCGGTATTTGAGGTGATATGGTTAGTATCACTCTCAACCAAATGATTATTACATGATTTTTCAATCAGTACCCATCACAGCTAACAGAAGTACCACAAGCATTATCTCGTTGCCACCAAAGAACTTTGAACTTGGGAACTGCTGCGCAAGTGGTCAGCACCCTTACCACTACACGGACTACTTATTCAATATCAATTTTTTTTTATAGAAAGTCTTCTGCAAAGTTAATGAAAATTGCCAGTTTAGAAAGCTTTTGAAGTTTTTCATTTTGACCAGTGATCATTTTGACATTAGTTAACTAATAATAATTTTTTTTGTTCGTTAGAAACTTTTACTCTGTGCCAGAATGCCAAATTTCGTCAAGTTGGTGGAAGGGTTCGGTCACAACTACGATAACACCGTTCTTCACGTTATTTGGCATTCGAACGGCCACTATTTTGTTTGAGACGCCTCAACTTTGGATTTTTCATTATAAAGTTCAGTTAGTACCTATCTGCGTCAAATTTTGTCCGAATCGGAACAAAATTATTTATTTGATTTCTTATTTTTTCGTCTAAAACGGTCGTCATTTGGTTATTCTCTGCCGACTTGGCTGGTTAACGCACTTATATATATATATATATATATATATATATATATATATATATATATATATATATATATATATATATATATATGTGGAAGAGAGATAGATGTACGATATCGTCCCCAGACGGTAGTTCAAGGGAAGTCTTCAATCGGACAGGACGCGAGTTCGCCCAAAACCTAATTAATCAAATGAACTGTGAAGAGACTTTCGTTTTGTTATAAATTGTCGGTACGCTGACACTATTCTTATTGCCATCAAATAAAATTACAATATACTCTTTACGTCTGATGTAATTATTGTGTTCGGATTTTACATAATTATCTTGGTCGGATTCTACATGGGGGCTCAACCGGGATTTGTGACTGTAAACGCGACCGCAAAAACAAACGAGAAAATATACACAAGTAGTGAAGATGCGGGCAATATGGAATGTGCTACACGACGATAAGAGCACACTACGACGAGAAAATATACATAAGTAGTGAAGACGCGAGAAATGTGAAAAGTGATATATGGAATGTGCTACACGACGATAAGAGCACACTACGACGAGAAAATATACATAAGTAGTGAAGACGCGAGAAATGTGAAAAGTGATATATGGAATGTGCTACACGACGATAAGAGCACACTACGACGAGAAAATATACATAAGTAGTGAAGACGCGAGAAATGTGGAAAGTGATATACGACAGTGAGAACATATAACGACGAGAAAAAAAAATACGAAGTGAAGACGGCAGTTGACGTGAAAAAGGCGATATACGACGGTAACAGCACAAAACAACGAGAACTAATATAACGACGATTAAATAATAGAATAACGTGTGTGTTTTGTTTGCTTAAAAAAATAATAATAACAGTGAAGTACGCAAAATGAATTGCTTAAACGATAACCTCAAAATAAAAGAGGCATTGAAGACTGGCCCAACGAAGACAATTAAAGTGTTACATCAACTTATTTTTGGTTATGAAGGCGATCGGGGAAATCGGAGCAGGTTGAGAAAATTCTCGGGTTTTGAGTTTCGTCACGGGTCGGCGGAGCAAATAGCAAAACTCGATTTCATAAAGGAAAAATTTTCGAAGTCGCAGCTAGTAATAATATGCAATCTGCTAGGAATGGACTACGACGGTGAAAACGATGAATTGGCGAGCCGCATATGTAGTGCACTTATGGATTTGCGCTTACTAGAATTGCAAGAAGCGGACAGCGAAAAAGGTGATGACAGCACAGAAGAAGATAACGACGCTGACGAAAGGGACGACGTAAGCGAGTGTGTGAGTGCGACGAACGATGCATCCATCCACACGAAACCGCATAAGTTCGCAGTGACGTTTCGTGATATAGAAGAATCAATGCAACAGTTCGATGGTGAAGGTTGCCAGGTGGTTGAGGAATGGCTATCCGAGTACGAGGATATGGCGAAGATAATGCAATGGGATGAGTTTCAAAAGGTAATATTTGCCAAAAAATCGCTGACAGGAATAGCAAAGATGTTCTTTAAAAGCGAGAAAGGGCTAACTACATGGAAAAAATTGAAACGAGCGTTGGAAAGTGAATTTGGGAAATGCGTAAACAGCGCAGAAATACACGCTCTTCTCAGAGGTAGAAAGAGAATAGACAGTGAGTCATTACAAGAATACTTCCTCAAAATGAGAGAGATAGCGAATAGGGGCAAAATCGACGATGAATCTCTGATGCATTATACAATAGAAGGAATTCGTGACCACAGTGGAAACAAAATCATACTATATAACGCAAAGAGCATCACCGAATTCAAAGAAAAACTGCGTGCGTATGCGCAACTATCAACAACGAACGCTACAACAAAAATAACAAAGTTATATAAAAATAATACGAGTGAATAAAATAGCAAATCAACAAGATCACCAGTCATGAAAGCAATACAACCAAATAAAATACGATGCTTTAATTGTGGTGCAATTGGACACAAATCAGCAGATTGTAGCCAGAAAGAGAAAGGAAGCAAATGCTTTAGATGCAACCAATTTGGGCATGTATCCAAAAATTGCAATAATGCTACGCTTAACAACATCAGTGATAAACATGAAATGATGACCAGAGTACAATTAGACAACATAAGCTTGAACGCATTAGTGGACACTGGAAGTCCTGTAAACTTGCTGAGTTATGGTAAATACGAAGCGATTGGGAAGCCAAAATACACGAAGACCTATCGTACGTTCACTGGATTAGGAGGAAGCACCATACAACCGCTGGGGCAAATCATAGTGCCAATAAACGTTAATGGCGAACATTTCAGCACCATGTTCTACATTGTACCCACCAACAGTATGCAATATGAAATGCTGTTAGGTAGAGAATGGACTAAACAAACGGAAATCGTTCTTAGCCGAAACGAAATTGCAATTAAGAAGTTGCCCAAAGAAGACGAATGCAAAAAGGAGAACACACATACTTTGCAAGAAAGTGTTGGTATGATGAACATTGAATACGATACAGGAAACGACACCGAATTGGATCTACCCGAACCATGGCGTAAGAAAGTCCAGGCCATGATAAATAATTATGAACCAGATAGAAATAAAAGCAAGACGATGATCGAAACCAAGATAGTGTTGGTAGACGAAACGCCAATATATCAGAAGCAAAGACGACTAGCTCCACTGGAACGCGCGATTCTCGACAAACAAATTGAAGAGTGGCTCAAAGAAGGCATAATACAACCCAGCGAGTCAGAGTTCGCAAGTCCTGTTGTGCTGATGCGAAAGAAAAACGGTGACTATCGCACATGTATCGACTACAGAAAGCTGAACAAAGTGGTAATCAAGGACAGGTATCCAATGCCAATAATCGAGGAACAGATTGAAGCGTTAGCGGGTTACAAAATTTATACACTGTTGGATTTACGCAATGGATTCTACCATGTACCAGTGGCAAAGGAAAGTAGGAAATATACAGCTTTCCTAACCCCTGATAATCAGTATAAATTTTTGAAAACCCCATTTGGCTTATGTAATAGCCCAGCCGCTTTTGGAAGATTCATTAGAGAGGTTTTCAAGGAACTGATTAAAAATAAAATTATTATACCATACGTCGATGATTTCATAATTCCATCGCATACAAGAGAAGAAGGTATAGAGAAACTGCGTACCGTGTTGAACGTAGCCGCCGCAAATGGGTTGGATATTAACTGGAGCAAATGTCAGGTTTTGCAAACATCAGTAGAATACTTGGGGTATATAGTTGAAGATTCAACGGCCCGACCCACGAAAAAGAAGACTCAGGCAGTAATCAAGTTTGCAGTCCCTAAGACAGTCAAACAACTTCGAAGCTTCCTGGGATTGACAAGCTATTTTAGAAGATTCATTGAAGGATATGCAAGAATAGCGGCACCATTAACGGCAATGCTTAAGAAGAATGCAACGATTAAATTCGAACAAGAAGAACTATTAGCCTTCAACCACATTAAAGAAATGTTGACGCAAGAACCTGTCCTGTGCATTTTTAAACAAGAAAACGAGACAGAACTACACACCGATGCCTGTAAAAATGGATTGGGTGCAGTATTGATGCAAAAGGAACCACTAGAAAAACATTTTCGACCGGTATACTATATGAGTAAGGCGACCAACGATGCTCAGAAGAATTACCACTCGTATGAATTGGAGACATTGGCGATTGTCGAAGCATTGAAAAAATTTCGCCCATACTTGCTAGGAATCAGATTCAGAATAGTGACAGATTGTGCGGCCTTTCAACGAACAGTAAACAAAAAAGAAATGCCTCGTCGCGTTGTTGGATGGACACTAATGATGGAAGAGTTCGACTATGTCATGGTTCATCGGTCAGCGCAACAAATGAAACATGTCGACTTCCTAAGCAGAAATCCCGTCATGAGCATAAACGACAACATTAGATCCACTATCAAGGAACAACAGGAAAAAGATGAAAAATTGCGTGCCATTAAGGAAGTACTAAAGAATGGCCAATATGAAGATTACCTGACGCGAGACGGTGTTCTGCTAAAGACGGTCAATGGAAAAGACGTGATTGTGTTACCAACAAATTTGCAAAGGGATGTTATACGGCGCACTCATGAGAACGGCCATTTTGGATTTAAGAAGATGGAAGCTATCATCTCCAATGAGTTCTTTATTCCTAATTTAAAGACGAAGATAGAAAATTTCATACAATGCTGCGTTCCATGCATTCTGGTAAAGAATAATAAGAGGAAACAGGAAGGTGCATTACACCCGATTGCCAAAGGCGATACCCCGCTAAACACATACTACATCGACCACCAAGGACCCATGACGACTACTGGAAAAGGGTATATTTTAGTCATCATGGACGGATTTTCCAAGTTCTGTTGGATTTACCCCACAAAATCTACAGGTGTGCGCGAAGTTATCGATAAAATGGAACTACTTCAAATTGAATGGGCAAACAATTTTGGGCAAACGCGTGAGTACTTGCGAGACCATGCCAGAAGTAAGATCCTGGATATCCAAGAAGAACAAAAGCGTCAGTTCAATCGAAGAAGGAAGCCAGCTAATACTTATAAGGAGGGTGATTTAGTAGCGATCAAACGAACTCAATTCGGAACTGGACTTAAGCTACGAGGAAAGTACTTAGGACCTTATGTAATAACCAAAACCAAACGAAACGAACGTTACGATCTGGAAAGAAGGGGATTCCACGACGGACCAATGCGAACTTCTTCGTCAGCCGACCAGATGAAACCTTGGTTATACGACTCAGAGACTGAGTCTGAGTAGGATGGCCGTGTGGAAGAGAGATAGATGTACGATATCGTCCCCAGACGGTAGTTCAAGGGAAGTCTTCAATCGGACAGGACGCGAGTTCGCCCAAAACCTAATTAATCAAATGAACTGTGAAGAGACTTTCGTTTTGTTATAAATTGTCGGTACGCTGACACTATTCTTATTGCCATCAAATAAAATTACAATATACTCTTTACGTCTGATGTAATTATTGTGTTCGGATTTTACATAATTATCTTGGTCGGATTCTACATATATATATATATATATATATATATATATATATATATATATATATATATATATATATATATATATATATATATATATATATATATATAAATATATATGTATATATATATACGAGGTGTGTTCAAAAAATATCGCGAATTTTGTTTTTTTTCAAAAATTATTTATTTATTCATGAATATCTATTTCGTCCCCTTCAAAGTAATCCCCATGAGATATTATACACTTGTGCCAACAGTTTTTCCAATTTTTTTTAATCTTGTTCAGCTCCTCCTTCGATGCCGTCTTTATCTCATCAAGCGTAGCGTAACGTCGTCCTTTCATGGGCCTCTTCAGTTTAGGAAACAAGAAAAAGTCACAGGGGGCCAGATCTGGGGAATACGGTGGCTGCGGCATCATTAGTGTGTTGTTTTTGGCCAAAAAGTCGCGCACAAGCAACGATGTGTGAGCAGGGGCGTTATCGTGGTGCAAGAGCCAATTTTTGTTCTCCCACAAATCCGGGCGTTCCTGGCGGATTGCTTCGCGCAAATTGCGCATAACTTGCAGGTAATATTTCTTATTGACCGTTCTTCCCTGTGGCAAGAACTCATGATGCACCACGCCCCTGCAATCGAAGAAAACTGTCAGCAAAACTTTCACATTCGACCGAACTTGGCGCGCTTTTTTCGGTCTTGGTTCATGCGGCAGCTTCCATTGAGATGATTGAGCTTTGGTTTCCACGTCATAACCATAAACCCACGATTCGTCACCAGTTATGACCCTCTGGAGCAAATTTGGTTCGTCGCGGACAGAGTTTAACATCTCATTAGCAATGTTCATGCGTTGCTGTTTTTGGTCGCAATTGAGCAATTTTGGTACGAATTTCGCGGCGACCCGTCTCATGCCCAAATCGTTGATAAAAATCGAATGGCACGAGCCAATCGATATGTTTAGGTCCTCAGCAACTTCTCTAAGGGTGATTCGACGATTGGTCAATACCATTTTCTCCACTTCATTAATTTTTTCGTCTGTTGTTGAAGTGCTCGGGCGTCCGGCACGCTCTTCGTCATTCACATCTTCTCGGCCTTCTAAAAACATTTTGTACCACCGATAAACGTTGCTTCAGTCCAAGGTAGCTTCTCCGTATGCCACAGTCAACATTCGGAATGCATCCGCGCACTTAATTTCGTTTTTCACACAAAATTTGATGCACGTTCTTTGATCCATTTTTTTGAATAAGTAAAAATCGAAGACGATTGAAAACACGTGCAAGTAAAGCAGTTATCACCAATTAAGTGAACATTCAAAATGGCCGAGCTTGTCGGCATAAGCGACAGACATGAGTACCAACATAACGCCACAAAAAAATCGAAATTCGAATATACGTAACCCGCGAAAATTCAAAATTCGCGTAACTTTTTGAACACACCTCGTATATATGTATATATATATATATATATATATATATATATATATATATATATATATATATATATATATATATATATGTATATATACATATATATTGTGCTGAATAGCTTATTAAGATAATATCATCTCTTGCTCATTTTGTAAAAGTGCTCAAAATCAAATCTAGTGGCAAAGGATGTACAAATATGTAAACAGAAACAAACCTTGAAGAAATTCAGGTTTAAGCTTTAAGGAAAATACTGGTTAGACCTTAGAACTTTGTTACATATAACTAGCATACAATCTCTTTCTTTTCATATCTGTTTCGTAGTTGCTCTCATGAAAAATTCCATTTCACCAAATAGAGAACCCCAATTGAACTACAGAAACTCTCCAACATGAGTTCAAATTCGATTGCTCCTGAAATAACATCTCACGACCTTTTTTCATTTTTACTTCAATAATGATTCGCTACATCATCAAATGGATGTTCGCACGATAGAGCAGATACTTGAGTGTGTTTTTCCTTTCATTTCATTTCATTCATTCCTTGTTGAAATAATATAATAACAAGGTCGTTCAAATCAACAGCTCTGTCTCCTTCGTATTCTTGAAATTTTACATCAGGGAAACATTTTGAGTTCAAACAATGATAAAAGAAACATTTTCCACTATTTGATCTTTAACCTCCGGATGAGTGCTCTTATCCCCAAAAAACCAAATACACATTTAAAAGATTGAGTTTTCAGGAAATATGAAAATGAAAATTATTGAATGGACAAGAACTTAGAGAGCATATCAATCATTGAGGAACGGGTGACTTTGCCAATCAAAAATTTAATTTAATTCTGAAGTTTAACTTAAATTTATTGATTTTTCAACTACTAGGCTGGTAATCAAAACAATTATCATCAGATTCTTTTCTTTTCTCCGGATATTGATTTATAGGATTTTTGAACATGAATTTTGTGTTTCATTGCATGATTGGCTAGGTTAAAAATACTTTACAAGGCTTTATTCGGAAAGAAGAAAGAGGTAAAGTAAGGTTATGGGGAAAGATTATGAAACACGAAGTCACACCCAAAACCTTTAATATACACCCAAAAATTGTTATTTTAAACAAATATCACACGGGGCGACACTTAAAGAGATTTACTCCTAAACGCCTTTTTCAGTTTTCATTTTATTTTGTGATTATTAATGCAATAATTCTCTTGCTGTCACGAAAAAACTAGACTTGCCAACGGAATCCTGAAGTAGTCAAGGTGTTTCCTATCGTTGGGGCAACCTGGGGAAATGACAAAAATGAAACTGGCGACAATCAACAAAAGAAAACATAATCAAGAAAGCTCCGCAGATGGCGGATGCAAGCTACAAGTAAAAGCTGACAATAAATAAATAATCAAACCACAAAAAGAAAATTATGAACTTAGGTTAGAGATACGAGTACAGTCCCTCAAAAATTTATTCAAGAAATGAATGAAGCCTCAAAAGCCGCAGCAGCAAAATCAAGCGCAATAGGAAACAAAGGCAAAGAAAAGTGTAAAATAAGCGATTCCAGAAGAAATTCTAAGTGCTAGTGGTACTAACGATATTTAAATTTATTTTGCAGCGCTGGACAGATTAACAGAAGAAATGGAAGTTGAGGAAAGTGTCAAACATAGTTCCAATAAAGATAATGATATAAATTTTGTTCAGTATTCAAAAAATTAGTTTAAGAAGAAGAAACCAACTCACAGAAAAGGTTCCGCCAATTAATGTTTTCGAACAAAGCGGATGAGATATGTTTCGGCCATAAGCAGCCGAAAATAAATTAAGCAATTTCGAAATCAAAAGGGCAAGTGCAGAAGAACTAACTATTAAAAAGAAATCACTGGTTGATTTCAAGTCAGCTAAAGATGTGTTGGACTCTGGGGAAGTTCCAAACTTCACTGGTACCCCACAAAGCAAAAAAACAGACCTTTTCTTTGAAGGATCTGGACGGCGGAGAGAATGTTACGGGAAATGGAGGAATAGCTTAGGTCAGCCAACTTAAACACCACCAGTGACGTTTCATCCTGGTAACATGGTACGAATAGTGGATCCTCGAGTCAAACTGAGTTAGGGAACTTTACAATATGTTGCAGACATTCTTGATAAAGTAAAAGATAAGTTGAAATCATCATGTTAACGACTACAGAAGAGTAGACTTTCGATATCTCAAGTTAAGTGAATGTAATGCAAAGTAGGATAGTTAAGCTCGACAAAGTTTTCAATACCACTCTCGTATGTGCACGGCTGCTCTACAACAATATTGTCTGCAATCAATAGCCGCAATCGTCAGCAAATTACAAAACCTATTATCGGAAACAACGCCTATTCAAAGATACAGTAAACAGTGTAAAATCCCCAGCGAACGACAAAAAATTATGAGTCTTGACCCATAAACCCAAACCGAAATCTCTATTGATGGAACATGCAAGCCTAGATATCTCGAGAAATTGTCGAAAGAAAACAAGCTCGTTGACAAAGTTGCCAGGATTTTGCCAAAACACGAGCAGCAGCAGCTCAAGGAAGAATGTGAATAATTTCTCAGCTGGCTCGCAAGAAAGACCCTATCAATGTCGTATTGGATGGTCTGTGTCCAGAAATCTACTATTGACCTTCAGAAATCGATTGGAAACCACGAAAAGATAGAGTCAAGAGAATGGTGCCAAAATTGTTGTCACACCATCCATTCAGATCGGTAATGATATCTTGAATATCGAGGTGATGCGGTTTAAGCTTAACACACTATCAAGATCAAGAACAAGTTTTCGACTATAGATTCCCTCACCTGGGCATCGATAAGGAATGTCATGTTCCACATCCAATTGTGTTGGAATGATACGTTGATCCACTATGATGTCCCTTCAATGTGCTATTGAATCAATCCAATTTACAGGGCTCATCATAATAAAATTGGGGTTAATTGCCATATAATATCAAGTAGCGATCACACAACCCATGCCAGATTTCTATGGCAGAGAGTAGCCAGCAGAAGATCAACATACAGGGGGATGAAGTCTTGAATCCATTAAATATTTAAATCGATCAAAGATACCTAGAAAAGAATAAATAAAAACCGCACAAAGAATCATACGCTGGGATAAAGCATAAAATTAGTACTTACCTGATGATTCCGTCACCGCTTGATGTCGAACCACTTAAAATTAGTGAAAACACAAGCAACCCTTCAGAATGCGCTATATATACACAAATAATATCCAGACTGTAACATGTCAAGTGCCGGTCACTGTGACAAATTCGTTCCGAATTTCGGAACCACAGGCTGAGGTGTGATGGAAACTGATATGGAATTAGAAAGGACTATAAAGCTCATCCCGGGACTCTATTGAGAACGATGTGATGTAAGGGCGATGGACAAAGAAAAAGTCCTCTTTATGGCCTTATTTGTGAAAAGTGGTGGAAGTGGAAGTTCAAATAATTTTAGAGTATCAGTTCACAGTTTGGAGTTGCTGAGAGAGGTCTGGAGCTTGCAGATGTAGAGAAAATCAAATTACTGGCAAGGTTGCCTAGGAAAACTGAAGGATTGATTGGCTGCTGAATGAGTGCGTCGAGGGAGGATCACGTGAAATCCGGGCAATTTTTTTTACTGGGATTCAACTAAGAAGCCTCCAAATAGGTTATCATAGGTAGCAAAGACAAGGTTAGTCAAAAGTAAATTTATATTTTAGTGAAATTTTCGGGATGCAATTTTCAAGTTTTTTTGCGACATTGTATATGTGAATGGTTTTAATATCTCAATTACCTTGGACATATAACAAAGATAACTGTAAAGCAGGTTGAGCGTGGGTTGGGGGAGATAATGTCCTTCTAAATTAAACCAAGTTTTGTGTGTTCTGCTAGTGCTGTCAAAACCTTTGCAACGAGGAGACCGACCATTGAAAAGCAGACGAATTTCTAATAAAACAGCTCTTGAATTTCAGAGCGTTAACGTGGGGATGTCCCCAGAAAAGAATAATACACCAGTGCTACTGGTGTCAAAGATTTGGTCATTTGACTCAGCCAACAGCGCTGTGCACTATCAGTGCATTGAATGCAAAGATATGCGTGCCTTCAGTGAGTGCAAGTTGGGTCACCCGGAGACCAAAAAAAATTAAACAGCGTTAACTACGGTGTTTTTAGTTATGCCGATTCATATTGAGGATACTCCGAATATCAAAATGCTAAAGTTAAATTTATTCCGAAAAAAAACGTAAGCACTCAGTAGTGTCATACCTTCCAACCTCGCCAAGCCCGTCTATCATTTGTACTCGACAATAGAGAACCCGCAAATGAACCTGTACAGAAAGTAAGTGGCAATTATGAGCAGCTTCTTAAAACTGACCAGCAAATTAATTCTTTATTGGAGAGAACCGATAAAGAAGATTTAAAAATTAACTTTGTTTTTCAGCATTCAGGACTTTCAAATGCTTCAAAAGAACTTGTTATTCAGTCACACTTCCATGAATGGGCTTCATCTCATCTCGATCAACATCAACTTCATTGTTACTTTACATCACCTGAATGCCCGGCATATATCGAGACTGAATGCCAACAATAGTCTAAAAGGTTTATTCCTGAAATTATGAAAAAATAACCAAATTGAATACAGGTGCACACTGGATAGGTCGAAGTTCCAAAATACCCTAGAACAAATTCATATTTAGACCTTCGCACTGCTGATGAATTCAGCTTTAATAGTCCTCAATGGAACCTGCAGGTTCTTCCTTACGATAGAGACCATAAAGCAATCTTAATGGAAATTAATCATCAAAGGGAAGATGTCTTCCTCATTCTACTTCAATAAGAAAATCATCGATTGAATTTAAAACAAGTTGTGCAGATAGAAATACGCTCATGTGCATAGGGTTTTGAGCTTAACATACGATATGCAGACATACGTGTATAGAATGATTTAATTCAGGGAAAATTTTAATGATACGTACAACATCTATATTTTTGTTTTAGAAGGAGAACCAGTGCTACTCCATTTTAACTTGCCAACATTTAATTGCAATATTGCTGAAATCATTGATTAAGCCGAATCTTAAACGTCTTTTTGTTCTATTTTACAATATATACATATAATACTATCACACTCTGATGGGTGCAATAAAGACAAAATTACGTTTTTCTGTAAAGACAAAAAAACAACATTTAAAGCCTTTATTCCAGATCTCGATATTTCTTTTACATGAAATAATCTTTGAACCTTGTCAATAATTAACATAATCTCACATTTTCATTCGACTGACAGTGACACTTGAGAAGGAGTCGTGATATCGATCAAGTCTGTAGGTAAGGCGGAAAATTCAAAATAATCAATAAAATTACAATTAAAGAAAAGTGACAACGCTAGTGTAGTTATTTTCTTTAAACCTCCGTCCCTCGGAGAGAACACAAGCTATTCTTCGAGTTAGCTTTGAAACATGGTAGAGATTGGATTCTGCCTTCTTATGTCCAGCATCAACTTCATAGATGGAAGTGAAAATCTTTCTTAAAATTTTGTATGGTCCTTTCCTTAGTTCATCCATTTTCTTTCTATTTAGTCGATTTCCATTTTCTACAAAGACTCTGTCTCCCACTTCGAATTTATATTCTTCTCTACGTAGATCATATATTTTCTTATTATAGTTGTGAGATTTTATTGAATTTTCGAAGGCTGGTTTTCTATCTCTTTCCAAATCTTCTTTTGTGCATCTTGATTTCAATTCAAGTGGCAGAATATCCGCATTTTCGCCTTCTAAAAGTTATTTTGGAGTAAATTTTGTGACTGTATGTTCTGTTTCGTTATATTTTACTACACATTTTTGTGCAACTGTTGTCCAGACTGCTTTCTTGTCACCTTCATTTATTTTACACCTTATCCTATTTACTAAATTTTGATTCAGTCTCTCATTGAGCCCATTTGAAAATGGTGCGTTCACAGCTGTGAATACTATTGTTATGTTTCTCTCTTTCAGGAAGTCTTTAAATTCCTTGGAATTTATGCCAGGGTATTGGTCAATATTATAGCTTTGTGTCACATTTTTTATTAGCTTAATGAAATCATTGGAACCTTGATTTTTATATGTCAATATATAAGCATATCTGGTAAAATGGTCAACCAGAAGATGCAAGTATTTTTTTGTAGACCGTGATCCTCCGAAGCCTCCAATGGTATCAATTGATACAATTTCAAACGGGTGTGGTGCTGGACCCAAATGTGACATCAAACCAAACTTTGATTTTCTTCTTGATTTGTTCTTAATACAAATGTCACATTCATCACAAATTAGCTTAATATTTGTGATGATATTCTTTGCCGTGTCGAATGGTGTTATTTTATTTATCATCTGCGATCTTCCAATGTGGCAGTAAGTATCGTGGACATCTCTAATTAATTTCTTGCTTAATGCTTCTGACAGTATAATTTTATTTCGTTTTTTATGTTTTTTGTTTTTTTGTAATAAATATTAATGTCCAGTATAAACTTGGATTTTTCATTTCGTAAATCTTGATTTGTGTGTTGGTCATCCTTTATATCTTTCAGGTTAATTAAATTTACAACTTTTAAAAAATCATCAGTATTGTCACACGGTTCTAGGTCTGTTTCTTGATTTGACTGTCCCGGGGTATATTTTATTTCAAAATTATGCTGCCATAAATAATAACTCAAATGTTCTAGTTCCTCGTCTGTTCTAGCTTTAATGTTCAGATTTTCTAATGGTTTATGATCAGAATATACTTCAAATTCTTTTCCCATAAGCCAGTGCTGCCAATATTTTACAGCTTCTTTGACAGCCAGACATTCTAGATATATTGCCTTCTTTTTCTTTCGAATTTCTGTAAACGTTTTCGAAAAATAAGCTACAGGTTTATTGACTCCATCTTCATCTTCTTGTTATAACACTGCCCCCACTCTTTTAATAATATCATCTGTATAAATTTTTATTGGTTGCTCATGGTCAAATATCTTAAGAACTGGTTTAGAACATAGTAATTCTTTTATTCTATCAAATGATTCTTGGCATTCTGCAGTCCAAATGAATTTTACATCTCTCCGTAATAAATTGTGTAGCGGGTTCAGGATAATCGCACCATGTGTTACAAATTTATGATGAAAATTTACTTTCCCGAGGAATTGACGTATATTTTTTCTTGTTTCTGGAGCTGAGAAGTTTTTGACAGCTGTTAAATAATCTTTGAGAAGTCTAACTGAATTATTTTCTATTATGTGACCCAAGTATTTTGCATAATTATTTGCAAAAGAACATTTCGAAAATTTCACTCTAAATCCTTCTGCTAGTATTGCCTCTAGTAGTCTTGATATATGTAGCATGGGTTCTTTGAAAGTTTTTGAAAAAATTAAGATGTCGTCTATAAAATTTACTGCGAAATCTGAGAGTTTGTACTTTCATATTATGTTGCTCAATATTCTTTGAAATATGGCTGGAGATGTCTTCAAAACAAATGGAAGGCATGTCCATTGGAAATGCCTCTTTTGTGTGACAAACGCAGTTTTTTACCTGTCTTGAATTTTTAAAGGAATCGACCAAAATGCTGAACTTGTATCAAAAGTAGAAAAATATTTGCAGTTCACAGTTTTCACCACTAAATCCACGATCAAGGGAAATGGCTGTGATTGAGAGATGACAATCTTGTTCAATTCTCTGAAATCTATACAAAGCCTTGTTTCTTTATCACCTTCTTTTTTAATATGCCAGGATAACCGGAGCAGCAAATGGGCTATAAGATTCTTTAATCAAATTTTTTTTTCAATAGAGTTGATACTTGATGTTCGATTTCTTTTCTATAATCAGCTGTGCACCTGTACGGACGTTTGTAACAATATTTATCGACTATCAAATCTATATGAGCTTCATAATCTCGTACAGTGCTGACGTCGTATTCATCCTTAGCAAAAACTGGTTTGTATTTGTCTATTAATTTATCAATTTCTGGTTGTTGATATGCATCTAGATGGTTCACTGAAATTTCAAATTAATCCAAATTTATATGTTCGTTGAAGTTTACTTTACATCTGTTTGTTTGATTAATTTCTTGTTTCAGTAACTCAGAGTATGAAGAATCTCTTTCATTTTTGTCACCTTGCCCATAAGGAAAGTTGACATTTGTTGAATTGAAAAGATCAAATTTTGATTCTTTACATTCTTCGTTTGGAAACTTCTTGTCTTCTTCTGGATTTTTACATTGTATGATATTCAAGTTTTCATCCTGCATTAATTTGAATTTTTTAATGCAATCCAAGCCAATTAGAAAATCATAATGGAAATTTTCATTGTCTATCACAAAAATATCCATAGTTCTTTCCATATTAAAGATTTTAAGTTTTAGAGTTACCATACCTTTTGGTTTTCTTCTCACCATTAATAGTTTTCAAGTTTGCTGTTGGTGTATCACTTGTGTCTTCTGTTCCTTGTATCTTCAACAACTAAGCATTAATTAAGGACACATTTGAACTCGAATCATTAATTCCAGAAACTTGCAAAGCGTCATTTATTAGTAACATTACTTTTATTAATGGTGGCGCCTCTAGTTTTTTTTGGATTCTCCTTATTTAGTTCTATTTCTAATTCAGAGTTATTTACACTTTTCGCTACTACTTTTTGATTCTTCCCTTTAAACCAGCAATTTTCCTCCGGGTGGAAACGTTTCCCTTTTTGCTCGGTGATACAGATTTGGCGTTGTTTTTTTTCTTCAATTTTTTTTGCTTTTTGTGTCAGAAGTCACTGTGTTGTTTTTGTTATCATATTTATCCTTTCCAACAAGATGTTTCAGTTTTCCCAACCCGTTATAGAGATCTTCGGTTTGTTGTAAAGTCTCTCGGTCAATGTTATCAGTCAGGTAATTAGGCAGGCCTGCTGCTTTAAGATCTATAAGTGTCCCAGTATCAATCAACTTCCTCACTTCCAATAATAATTTTTCTTTTTTTAGTGCATACTCAAGCAAAGACCCCATTTGGTATTTAAAGGCAAGAGCATCTCTGATGTGCAACCATCTGCTACCATCCTTTGTTTCCAAATGTATCAACGAAATTTTTCTCCCACTTGTTTCACTCTGATTCTACTGTAAATTTCATTAGCAAACAACTATACCAATCCATGCTAGAGTATTTCAAAAATTTCTTTAATATTTCAATCTTCTTTTTGTCTTCGTTAATATGAAAACGTTCACACTCTTTGTTGAAATCCTTAATCCATTGGTATGCATTTAAATTTCTGCTAGTGAATTTCTCAATCATGAAATCATTTGAAATTCTTCCTAAATTTCCAATGTGTGATCGGAGCTATTCGGTAAAGATTTATAATCATTTAAGTTTCCCGTGATTTCTTCCAGATTAAAATCATCAAACTGTAAGTTTTTTTCTTCATCAAAATATATCTTCGATATCTCATCAGTTAGGGTTATCCATACTTTCCTTGTCTGGTGGCTTTAATTCAGTGTTTTTCTCAACTTGGTATAGTTTGAAGTGTTTATAATTACCTGATGTAAACTTGCAGACTGGTATTATACCGGTATGCCGAAAACTTATCCATTAGGCGTACCTATTGAGGTGTGGGTAAGGCGGCAAATTCAAAATAATTAATAAAATTACAATTAAAGAGAAGCGACAATGCTAGTGTGGTTATTTTCTTTACATATATTTGGAGAAAATACAATCAAAAGTGTAGTATCTGGTTTCATGATAAGACCATGTAGTAACCGTATTTGATTGTTGTAATTGGTGAAATTCAAACGGTAATAACTTCTGTACATTCTATTAAAACTCATAGAGTACAAGCACTTTTTAAAGGACACCTAAATATAAACGTCCATTCAATTTAATCATACTTATACAGTTCTACTGGCGAAAATATTTAATTTACAGATTTTGCTCTTATTAATAAAGTTGAATGAAATTCAACCATAAGTTATTTGTTATTGGATCTACCATCATAATTCAATCAAGTGTTAAGAGCGTGTACCTTGAATGTTGAAGTCCGCGAAAAATAATGCCATTTTGTTTTACGATTACGGATGTCACCCATTGAACAAAGTCTCAAAGATATTCATCATGAATATAAATCCTCATCTAGTACATTTGGAAAGAAGAGCATATGCCGAAAGAGTCGAGCCAATCAATTATATTTCCTATCCACAAAAAAGGTGACAAGCTCTAGTGTGAAAATTATAGAGGCATATCACTACTTTGTACCGCGTACAAAATATTCTCAAAGATTTTAGAAAATAAAATCGGATCATACGCCAATAGTATTATTGGGTAGTATCTAGGTGGTTTTAGAGCAGGTAGATCTACAATAGACCAATTGTTCACAGTCAAGCAGGTACTTGAAAAATGCTGGGAGTTCAACATAGACGTACACCATTTTTTTTTACTTTAAGCAAGCATACGACAGTATTGATCGTAACATACTATACCAAATATTGCTTTGCTTTGGCATCTCAGTCAAATTAGTCCGTATTACCAAAATGACTACCTCCCAAGTTCGCATCAACAACCAACTGACCAATGCCTTTGACACAAATATCGGACTAAAACAGAGAGATAGGCTGGCTTCATTGCTATTCAATTTCGCCGTGGAGTACGTCATAAGGAGTCTACCTGTAGCCTATGCAGACAACATTAACATTTGTTCACGGTCATTAACAACTGCCAAAGAACTCTGCCTGAAACTCGACAGCGAAGCAATACTAGTAGGGCTGCAAATTAATGAGAATAAAATAATA
Source organism: Odontomyia ornata (assembly GCA_963969285.1). Taxonomy (NCBI): domain Eukaryota; kingdom Metazoa; phylum Arthropoda; class Insecta; order Diptera; family Stratiomyidae; genus Odontomyia; species Odontomyia ornata. The sequence continues at coordinate 180,748,714 of OZ017738.1, forward strand.
AAAAAATACCTCAATTGCGCAGAATATCACACTTGGTGAATACAGTATCGAAAATGTTAGCGAATTTTTGTACTAAGCCACCAAAATAACGAGAACCAGAAATGAATGAGACGAAATACACCGAAGAAAACAGCTCGCAAATTAAATACTTTACTCGTTTTTGACGATCTTGAAACCCAGCTGCATATACACGAAAGTAAAGCTCCAAGTTTACATATCTGTGATAAGACTTGTGTTATGCTATGGGTGTGAAACATGGCCCCTAACCCAAACATCCGCTAATATATTGAACACCTTTCAGCGACGAGTCCTGGGGCAAATAATCGGAGCGAAGTTAGACGGGGACCAATGGCAAATTCGATACAACTATGAGCTGTATGAAATTTTTGACAACCCGGAGGTCTCAACGATCATTAGACTGCGGAAGCTGCAACGGGCTGGCCACGTGAGTTGTATGGACGAGCAATGGATACAAAAAAAAGGTATTCGTTGGGAGAACTGAAGGGTGGAGACAAATGCTGGTTTGGTCACCGAAGACAGCTTATCGCTGCTCAGATTTCAAAATCGGAAGTCGTGGTCAATGTACCAAGATAGTTTGAGGCGCTATTTGCAGGAAGCGAATGCCCGAGAAGGCCTGTAGTGCTACGAAGAAGAAAATGCTGGAAAAACACAAAATATAACAAAGCTCATATATTGTTCTTTCTAAATCTATAGACCTGTTGGGATTATTGGTGATTGGTTTAGTTGGGAGTTGAATATTATGTTCTGCTGGTCTTTATTTTAAATGGTTTTTTTACTCTCGACGCTATAACATGTGCATAAATGTGTTTCATGAAAACTTTCCTGACATCTGTACATCGTCTTAGTTAAGGGCCAATTTGAGCAGTGTCTTCCAGGTCTAGTCATTCATATCTATTTTAATCGATGAAAGAGTGTGTTTCATAATTTTTGATGTTTAGAATAGAGCTCATTTCAATTTCAGATCTGTGTTTGATCCACTATGGGCAGTTTTGGTCAGTGACAACATGATCGTTGCATTTACATAACAGGCATTTTGTGCAGTGACATGCACCATAGCACTCGTTCTCACCGCGTTTTAAGCATAGTTTTACTTTGTCGTTTCAAATTGTTGAGGAGTGTCCTAATCTACCGCAGTTTCTACAATTTCTGGGGCAAAATCTGAAGTACTCTGATTTCGTATTGAAGTATTCAATTTTCTGGTTGTCTGGTAGAGTACTTCCCGTCACCGTTGCCTTGACGGATTTGTTGGAATATAATTGCCTGCATTAATCAAGTCTCTTCTATTGAGTCTAGTAGCAATGATAATGTTTGTTTCCTTGAGTTCCAAGCCCATCTTGTTACATGGTCTTGCAATGTCAGTTAGTTCATTTAGATTGAGATCTATTCAATAACCCGAACTACTCTATATCTATATATGAGGATTTAGGCATTTATGTCAAGTCTTTTAAAGGTTTCGTTTTCCACCGCTTCGTTAGCATCTTTTGAGTTATTGAAAAAGACTAAGTTTTAATCCGTGTCACTTTATATCCGCAATTTTGCATTTTGCTTCTTTGTTAACCATAAACAATTGTAATGCTTTTAAGTCTAAAGTATCGAATTGGTCCAGTGTAGCTCCCAAGATCTAGTTCACGTTCTCTGCATGGATTTATATACTGCATAGATTGATTGATGATATCCGTGGTTAGTTTAACTATTACAAAAAAAACGTTATTTTAATTCGAAGCGGAAAAACAAACTTTGCATTCGCTGACTTACCAATTCCAATGTCTGATAAATTTACTACTACTTTTGAATAGTGATGGATATCTGTGATGACCATTTTGTAGGAAAGTTCTTCTTCCTGTTATTTTTAAACCTTTTGATGCTTGTTGGCACCGTTTTGGCTGCATATACCGTGTTAGAAGCGGCGCTCGGTGTTCTGTCTGGATTGGCCTGCCTACGAATATTCTCACCCACATTCAAGTTGTACGCTGGGTTCGGGCAATAAATAGGAAGTGTATTATAATGTATGACGTCGGTATACTCATTCGAATTGCCAATATTTAACATCATTTGGTTGAGTTGAATTTGGCCGATTTGACCTTTGTGGAACTGTCGGCACACTCCGGGACTTCTTCATGGGTGGCGGCCACTACGTGCACACTTTACTCCCATGTGGCTATCAAATCCTCTTGACATCCCATGACGAAATTGACGTGGGATGTGCGCTCGTCGCAACCAACGTGAAATGACAAGCCACCTAGCAGCAAAGTGTGTTTGTAGTGGTCGCCAGTGGCGTCGCATGATTCATTACAGCGCAGTGTCCACGATGCCTACCAGGCATGGGGAGACTGAAGGAAACGCTGCTTGGCCCTATGATGTTTTTTCTTTCTTTTTTTTCTCAGCGTCGTAGGTCTTTGGCATGGTAAACTCCCAGCTCCCTTCCGGACATGTCCGCAGTGAGGTACCGCGTGGGACTTAAAACTTGTAAGACTCGACACTTCACGAACTTCTTGTCTAGCTTGGCAGTGTAGTGCCGATCTGCTTCACTTTGTCTAAAATTCCGTCGGTAGATTTCGTCGCCTGCCTTGAAGCCTGAAGGATGGGATCGCAGATTGTACCGCTCCTCCCCCACCCGTCTACTGTCTTCGATCCTCTCCCGGATTTGTTCTCGTAGAATTTGGAGTTTCTCGTGCGGCTCCAGTACCACTATTGGGTCTTCCAAACCTTTCAACTGCCGCAATAGCCGGTACGAGTTTCCGTGGCAAATCATATGCTGGCCGAACACGGCAAAGTATGGGGAGATGCCTGTGGTGGAGTGATAAGACGAACGCAGAGCACAGGTGATGGCGGAAATCCTGCGGTCCTAATCCTTCTGATCCGGGATTTCATTAGTTTACCGTTGAATTTCCTTTCAAAAATAATTAGAAATAGTTTTCCCTTAAAGACAAGATTATAACGGTTATTTTTGCCCTCTACTGGGGTTTTCAAATTGTTATTCTGATGTCTATTTTCATGTTATTAATTGCTTTTTCATTTGTAATAATCAAAGTGGTTGTTTCAATATTCGTGGTTGTGTTATTTTGCTTCGCAATGGCATCAAAGTCTTTTCTTTTGCGATTAATCAGAACACGTTGATGACTTGTCACGTTTCTTTTCCCTTTTTTCATTTTCGAGGATTTCGGTATTTAGTTGATTTTGCTGCAGGGAATCATATAGCTCCTAATATGTCTGGAATGCGTTGCGGAAAGTCCTCTGAATAGCGTCAAATAAATTATTCTCAATTTACGGTTGCCGAAGTTATGGATAGAGGAATTAAATGGTCCGTATTCTTAGTTTTTGGCACACATTGCAATGTAGAGTAGAAACAGAAAGTGAAAATTAACTTAACCAAACACTACCACCCATGTAATCAAGCGTTCTTTGAGTCTAACATTCATTCGATTCAAAGTAGATACATTTAGATATAATATTGTAAACATGGCATGAAATAGTGTAGGGATACTTAGAAACTCTACGACTAATCCTCAATCAATTGAATAGCTTATGTATCTTTTCAACTGAAAGGCCTCTAATGATAATATTTACCTGTCTATCCTCCAGGAGTATGTAGATTTGGTATTGCATGTCGTTGTCAGTTAGTGCTTTTGTCAGTCGTCTGTGATCTGAGGGTGTTGTTGGTAGCATTTGTATGCTAAGGTGGACTATTTTTGCGGATGAGTATACAATGCTTTTTGTTTTCATAAAAGCAAGTGGTTGGGAACATTTTGTGGTCGCTCGGAGTGTGGCTGGTGCTATTTTGGTCTCTTATTTTTGTGGTGCAGGTTGTGTATTTATAGTGCTCGGCAGTATTGTTTTTGGTGTAATGAACATGTCTGTAAATGTCGTAGCTGGTTTATGTGGTGGAAGGGAAGCGAAAATTTCATCCTCTTTAACTTTACTGCTACCCATATAGTCAACTTCCATCTTGCTTGCTGAATCTTCAGAAGAGAAACAAGACTTTTGAGGAGACGACGTCCTCACCTTTCGTTTTTTCATCACAGGGCTATCTTTCTAAGATATGCAGCTAGTCAGACTTATTTGGCAATAATTTAGATAGTTTTGCATTCTTTATAGCTAGCAATTCATTTTTGTTTCGCTAACCCGCTAGCTCCGCATTCGTTTTTGCAAGTGTTTCTTGCGTTTATAATAGCATTACAAACACTTAGTCTAATTTTGATGTTATATTGTCAAGCTGGGCAACCAGCGAAGCAATTTGCTCTGTCACGTCACGTCCGGTAACCACACCGCTGCCCGTCGACATCTTGTTCTCCAAAAAGAATTATCTCTGCACAATTCAGTATCCGCCAAATAACTGTCGATTCAATATAAATTTAAAATTTAGAAAATACTAAAACTGACCCAAGTTACCAATATAATACTAGAGCACTCACCCAGAGTCCCGTATATTCTTCTCTCTTTTTATCTTCTATCTGCTTCTACCTTCTATATTTGATCTCCTTCTATCTGCGTCTCTTCCTATCTTCTGTTTCCTTCTATTCCTATGCTCTATCTCTATCCTCACCAAGCTGTCTTCTTCTCTCTTCTATTCACTATCTTTTCACTATTCTATACTTGCAACTTTTCCAAAACCAACCATTAATTGCAGGAGATGTTGACTCGTCAAAGTCTCTTATAGGACTCCAAAAAACATCGAAGCCACTCAACAATAGCTTACTTCAAACTATCCGCTAAACGCATTCACGCTAATCGCGCGCTTTCTCATCCTATTAGAAGTTTCTCCGTTCAATTAGCTCTGCGTTGTGATAGTTTTCAAGAACGCAAGATCACATTTACGAGAATTGACAGTTGAGTGGACAGTCGCAACATTGCACTGGCTGGTTGATAGTGTTATGATAACCATAATCACCTGTATCACGCTATTGGCGCCACTTGTTTGCAATCCAAATGCGCGCTCTTCATGGCTCTCAGTTGGCACTCATCTTAGCCACAATTTCAATTTTTTCTACTATTTTCGAAATTTAATTTTATTTTGCAGAAAAGTACTGGCTATCGCAATTTACCATGTTCCTTCTCACACTTTGACCAAAGGAATCCCGCTGCATCGGCGATGAAATGGCGTTCTCATCGCACTCGTTTCTCCCGGCCGATTTTTTTTCTCGAATTGCTTTGAGCAGCTCCGGTTGCTGCGTGGCCACAACTGTGTTGATTGTTTGGTACAGTTCGTTTTCGACTACTCTTCCAGACATTACAGGAACGGGTTATCATAGCTTCGCGGAAACTAGTAATGATTTTCCGGGATAGAATTCGTGTAGGTGGCTTAACTTTCGTTGCTGTCTTTTTAGGCGGAAATAATAGTCAGTGACGCGCTAACGTAGACCAAGGACAACATCATTGGATCGAGTCCTCAACACCGTATCAAGTCGGTTTCTCAAATACCAGCGTGATGCTCGCAGTTACAATCTAACAAACAATACTTCATGAGCTTGCAATTTACACCTCGTGCCAAAGCGCGACATGGGTTGAGACCCTTCACCAAAGAGTAACAGTCAAAGATGATTACTGGCTGACAAAATTCAGCCACCAAGGTAAATTTTGAATACTGCTCGAGCAATAGGAACTAATACCACTTACCCGACCATACGTATGAACTTCAATGACGAATGACGGCCGGAAGAACGAGCAGAAGAGTTATACGAAACATTAAGCACTTGAAAATACAAAATTGCTTCGGAAGGAACACTGGCGGCCGACCAAGTGCATCCTCGATCTCGCTTTTATTTACAACGGAGCGTATTTATGTTAATTACCTAACTAAAAATGTGAATTGCGGGGATATAATAACAATAACCCCACCAGGAGAAAATTTAGGCGGATAAACTGTACATACGGAGATTCTACAAATCACGCACAATTTTGTCACATCTCGTACAAACCTGCAGGTAACATTTCGCAAATTTTTGGATAGACACAAGAAAATATTGAAAAGGAAGCGCACACCTTTTGTCCGCGGCGCGCAAAATTTACTCGGCGTCAGAACAAACTGGCGTATCAAAATAAACAATAATCTGACAACCACCAGCAAACTTCAGGTGGAAGTGGAAAGGTCATATAGACTTCGAAACGTCAGATCAGCTACGTTCAATGTGGAATGAATTATCCCAAAACAATGAAACAATCGGCACTAGAATTCAAACCGTGAATAGTTCATTCCAGTACATTAACCGGTGAAATAGCGGTGATCCGTTGGCATGAGGGTTTATAAACCTCGGTGAACAAAAGAAACAGGGGCTTTTTGGCTTCCTGATGGGATAACAAATGATAAAAGATTGGCGGGCGTAGGTTACTTGGAGATTGTGTAGTGAAGACGACAAAATGGAGGTGTGGTTGAATGTGGAAGTGGGATTCAAGAATTTGAAGCGAAGGTGAACTGCGGAAAATTAACAACACGTCGACGAAAGCATAAAATCTAGCAGTCGCCTAAGCAAACCGCTCGAAAAACCACCATGTTTAAACATTTTTGCAATATTTATCCCACTTAGTCCAGAATTGTAGTCTAGGATATCTCATTATATGAAATATTGTAGCTAATTAGTATTATTGCATTTTTATTGATTTGCAGGACCAAAGTCTAACTGAAAGCCAATATTTCTATTTTACATGTTGTTCCAAAGCCGCGGTGCACACCGCAGTCGCAGACATTAAAAATCGGCAGAGCGATGTTTGACCCGGGGTGGCATCTGAGGCCGGCTAGCACTCAGCCGTGTCGTGGTTCTTTCCAGGGTGCCCTCTGCGCGTGCTGGGCCACCTTACCTGAAATTGAAATAAAAAAAAAACAAACATAAGGAGGGAAAGGAGGGGGGGATCATTCCTAAAAAACAAAAAAAAATTATTTCATCATTACAATATATTTATTCAATATTTAATTAATCACAAAAAAAAACAATATATATATATATATATATATATATATATATATATATATATATATATATATATATATATATATATATATATATATATATATATATATATATATATAAATATGTAAATAAAACTATTATAATAAAATATTCAACAATACATATGCGTATAACTAAAACTAACCTTCTTTAGGGTTTTGTACTAAAATACAAAACCCTATTGCAATCACGACCTGTGTCCGTCTGTCCGTCCGTCCGTCCGTCCGTCTGTACGTCACAGCACTTTTTCTCCGAAACCATAGAAGCTACAGCCATGAAACTTTATTGAAAGGTCAGAAGTGGTGACCTCTTGAAAGTTCAAGGGTGGAAAAAATTTTCAAAGGGGATTAAGGGGGGTCTCCCCATATAGGGAAGTGACCCCCCAAAAAAAAAATTTCACCATTGGTAATCGAGTAGGGTGTCATTGGAAAGGTCTCAACAAGATCTTTTCAAAACAAGTCTTAGAACTGCCTTATCGGTACCGAGGGGGGCAGGGGAAGGGGAAATGTACGAACTTTTCGCGTACCCCCCTCGCGATTGGACACCTTCCATCCGAAAAATCTGAAAAAAATCATGGATGTAGGCCTTAATGAGTACAACAACAACACATGAGAAGTCGAAATTCACTCAACTTTGTTAGTAATAGTATGATTTATCGATTTTATGTTTTCTTGAATAAAATCTGGACGGTATCCTTAAATTCAATAAAATTTAGCACACAGATGACTATTTATAAGGTTGATCTTTTCTGAAAGTTTCATAAAGATCGAATAATATTTAATGAAGTTATAGCGATTTGAATTTTCCTGCATTACTATGGAACAATATCCCCTGTATTACTATGGAAACACATGGCTATGGAGCCATATGCGCTTTTTACCGACTTAGACACTACAGCTTTGCTAGGATTTGCATGAAAATTTCAGGAATGATAGGTATCATGAATATGAGTATATACAATTGAAATAAGTCGGAAAGGCAGGAGAGAGCTCCTAGGAAAAGGGCTTTGTAACCATTCTAAGATTCTAAAAAACAGGCCATGAATCGATGATTACTGTACAGAGGAGTGGCCCCTGAAAAAAAATTTCATGAAAGGTAGCCGATATGAGTATCAACTGAAAGTTCTCTATGAGAGCTTTTCAAAACAGTTCTTAAACTGACAGTTTTTGCTTCTGTGGGGGCGTAGGGGGGAATACATGAAAAATGTGTTTCCTCCCTCGCGAATGGCCACCCGTGATCTTAAAAAATCTGAAATAATTATCAAGGGAGATATTTGTGGGTATAACTATAATAAATACCTCAGAAGTCAAAATTCTTTCAACTTTGCTAATAATAGTATGATCCTCGAACATGACATGTTTCTTGATTTTATTCGTTACTGGTAGCTGCATTTTGTAAGTTGAGTACAAAACCCTTCTGACATGAGCATAGGTCTGTCTACCCAACTTGTTTTATTTTGTTTTTATTAAAGAAGTTAATAAATACTTGACTTACCCTTTCCTGGCCGAAGAGCGCTCTGCAACCGTTAAGGAGCGGGAAAACTGAAAAAAAGGAATTACAAAAAAAAAGTTAGTTCAATGCTAATGAAGGATCAAGGATTCCACGCCTTTGCTACTCCTCACTCCTCTGCAGCACGAACGAGACTCATTACCTGTGGAGCTGCTGTTATAAACGCCACACAGACATGAAAATCGAAACCACCAGAAACGAGCTTCCTCAAATCGAACTCCCAATCGTAAAATACTTTTAATTTATGCGACAATAGTACGCTAATAGTACAACCAGGAATCCGTTGATTCACTGTATAATTTCTTTTTAAGTTTTTGTAAAATAATTTTACAAAACCCTATTAGTTTCGCGACCAGTCTGTCCGTCTGTCCGTCCGTGTGTCACAGCAGTTTTTCTCGGAAACTACTTAAGCTAGAAACATCAAATTTTGTGTATAGGTGTAAAGTGGTAATCTCTTCAAAGTTCAACTACAAAAAAATTGTATAAGGTATTTAAGGGGGGTCTCCCCATATAGGAGAGTGACCCCCCGAAAAAAAATTTCATTGAAGGAAGCCGATATGGATATCATATGAAAGGTCTTGATGAGAACTTTTCAAAACAGGTCTTAGTTAGGCAAAATTTGCTTCGAGGGGCGCACAGGGAGGGGAAATACACGAAAAATTTGTGTCCCCCCCACTCGCGATTGGACACCTGTGATCCGAAAAATCTGAAAAAAATCAGGAATTTAGGCCTTAGTGAGTAGAACAACAACAAATACATGAGAAGTCGCAATTCACTCAACTTTGTTAGTAATTGTATGATTTATCGATTTTATGTTTTCTTGAATAAAATCTTAACGGTACCCTTAAATTCAATGAAATTCAGTACGCGAATGTCTATTTATAAGATTGATCTATCCTGAAAGTTTCATAAAATTTGAATCATATTGAGCGAAGTTATAGTGGTTTGAATTTTCCTGTATTACTATGGAACAATACTCGTATGCGCTGCATTTATTACTATGGCAATATATGGCTATGGAACAACATGCGCTTTTTACCGACTCAGACACTATAGTTTTGCTAGGATTTGCATGAAAATTTCAGGAATGATAGGTGTCATGTAGATCTTTGAGAATCGGTTCAGCTAGTGGTATCAGTAATCGTAAAACAAAATAGTGGCTGTTTTAAATGCGAAGATTGAATAATTTTGAGTTATTTTTTCCCAACTTCAACGTTTAAGGTGCATGCTTTGAACACTTGATTCAATTTAATGAATGACTGAAGATGAGTACCTACAATTAATGCTCATAAGTGAAACAAGTCAAGGAGGTGGGAGAGAGCTCCTAGCAAAAGGGTTTTGTAACCATTCTAGGATTCGAAAAAATTGGCCATTAATCGATGATAACAGTACAGGAGAGTGGCCCCTGAAAAAAATTCATCAAACGTAGCCGATATGAGTATGAAATAAAATTTTCATGGGAGTTTTTCAAAACAGTTGTGAAACTGTCAGTTTTTGCTTCAGTGGGGGCGCAGGGGGGAAATACATGAAAAATGTGTTTCCTCCCTCGCGGATGAACATCTGAAATAATTATCAAGGGAGATATTTATGAGTATAACAATACTAAAAACCTCAGAAGTCGAAATTCGTTCAACTTTGTTAATAATAGTATGACCATCGAATTTTATATTTTCTCCAATAAAATCGTCTTTGATTTGTTTCTTGGTTTGATTCGATCTGGTGACCGCATTTTGTAAATTGAATACAAAACCCTTCCGACATGAGCGAAGGTCTGTTCACCCAACTTGTATTTTTTTCTTCTTGTCAAAAAAAATTTATATTTTTCCCAGTCTACTAATTTCGAGTAGATAAAGTGTCAAGAAAAAAACGTAAGGTTTCAGTTGGCATGTTGTTCGCAACAATGTCTTATGCAGGACATCAACTTCACTTATCGCTTTTGACAAACTCATAATCAATAATCACAAAAACTCTTCTTAATGCAGTTGTTGCTACGCATTGATCAAGTTGGTCTTCTGAATGCAAAGCTCGGCTAACAACCCTCTTACTGTAATTAGAGAACTTAAGAGATACTAAATCCATTGGGTTTCTCATCTTCCAATTGTTTCCTTTCTGACTGACCCTACAGGCAGCATATTGAATTTTCTCCCCCTAATGAACGAACGCCTTGAGTAAATTTATAGCCGTGTGAGCTCAGTTTTACTTTATACCGCGCCTCGGCAACATGAATCGAATCAGTATGCACGATTTAAAAAATTTAACATTTTACCTCCTTCACTACATACGAATTTTTTTTTTTTTTTGTGGTAGGGAGGTGAATGTGTCACGTGCGGGGAAAATGCTTAGGCTGCGTTCAGTGCATGCAAAAATCATGTTTTTTATGATTAAAACGAATGTTTTCCAAACTTATACAGAAAAATTGTTTTAAGTTGTTCAAAATGCAATTAGCGTTTATTAATGGATTTCTTTAACACCAACACTTTCTGAAATTCTTACCAATTTTCACTTATTTGAATTTTCCCACCCAACATTGGTACGCATGTGCAAAGTTGTGACACAGGGGAGTTCGCTTGGAATCGCGAAGAGCGAGGGAAAAGAGAAAAGATGGAGGACGGGCGCTAAGAAAGTGAAGTGATCGGTGCAAGTTAAAATTGTGTCACTTTAATGTTCGATTCCAAAACGAAATAAGACTTTGATTCGAACAAAACTTGAAAACCGGGAACAAAAATAAGATCAATTAAAGAGAGTTCGGTTTCGTCGCTCGTGTGTGACTTATCATATGTGGGAAATTTAAAAAGCGTAGCGGAATATATCGTACCAATCGTGTATTTTAAGTTGAGTAAAAAGGATTAGAAAATCTTGACGCTTCGTTCCCGGTTGTACACAGCAACGAAAGCTTATCGTTTTCTCCAATTTTCCTTCTTTTCGGTTTCCATCTATATTGCAAATGCAAAATTTCGCAACCAATGCAATCCACGTTGTTATCATTCATCTGAGTTGCCAGCCCTCAGAAATCTTATGGTCTACAGACTAATATTCGCAGAGACTTGCGCATCAAACTTCTTTTATGCAAGCAACGCTTTTGATACGACTTTTGAACTGAGAGAGTTCTCTCAAAGAAAAAATAAAATAATCATCGCAAACTGTTTGAATAAGTCGCACTAGCGATTGTGGAACGACAAACCCAAAGAAATTAATGTGTGTGCGTAAGCGTAATTGTGTACAACATCGAATGGGAAATTAGCATCGGACCAAAGTGGGAAAGTCAGTAAACTGGATGCTATAGTTAAAAGGGCTGCATCTCATCGGATACCCGGCTTTCATCTACTGTCAGAGCGCAAGTGGGATTGCATGGAGGATGCTGGAGTGCTACGCTGATCGCGTTGAATATATATATGAAAAACGTTGAAGTTTTAGAAAATAAATCAAGATGTCAACTACGCCTGTAGCAAATTAACCGTAATTAAATAATTCAAATCGCGGGCCGTAGATCAATAAACTTTTAACCACCTGAGAATGAAATTTAAATTTAAATGCGTTTTACGTAAATGTATATTCGTGGATCATTTTATTAGAGCGAGATTTTTAAAATTTTTACGAAGTTGCAGGACCTGCCCACCTTGTCAACGAGCGCTCGTCGTCGGAAAAGGTTGGGTAAGTTTGTTTCATTCTTTACATTTCTTTTTATACATTTTATATTTGAATGTAATTTTTTTTTTTTATCCTTCTTATAAATTTTTATACAGATTCTTTACATTTTTTTTTGTATATTTTTATCTTTGAGTATAATTTTTTTATATCCTACTTACAATTTTTATACATATTTGTTTTTACAATTTTTATACATTTTTTTATGAGCTTAATTTTTTTCTCAATTAATTAATTTAGATATTCTCGGATTTAAAATGTTGGTAAATAAATGATGAATTAAATGGAACCATAGGTCTTTCCCTTCCGTTCTATCTAACCGGGTATAGGACCTGGTACGGTGGCAGGCTCCCCCCTCAAAACATGAGCCAGCCACCGGGTACTTAATAATCCCATATAATCTTTCTGTTTCAGGAGACGTCATGGGTTGAGTGGCCCAAGCAGAGTGCCTTTTTATGGCATAGATTTATGCAATTCAATTGTATAATTCTATGACATAAATTGATCACCGGGGTACTCCCCTTCTGATGGGAAGGTTCATACAATTCAAGTTGTATGAGTTTTCCACTCAGAAGAGGAATACCTGGCCACTTCAACAAGTTATCAATGGATTTATTCCGGTTGGGTGGGTATTAAGGGGCTCCACCACCACCCGGTTGCCCCTCTTTCATTTGTGGGCCATGAACTTCGTTGGGTAACGACGAGGTCACCCCAAGTTCGCCTTTCTTCTCAGGTTTCACTTGTTCTTGTAACAAGTACATCTCCTTCGGTGAAGTTATCTACTACTTTGCGACTTTGGTCGCCTTTTTTCACCTGAAAGCAATTCGTGAATGCGAAATTTTTTGTAGTGGGTCCTCGTGCCGGGGAAACAAACCCGCCCCACGACACCGCAATGCTAGCCTGCCAGCGCAATCACGCATCTCCGGACGAGGGCATTCTCGGCAGATACCTCCATCTTCCTCTGCCGAGGCAGCAGACCATCGCTGCAGTCCTTCACGGACATAGAAACTCACTTATTCACTACAAATGCTATTTATGCACAGAGTGTGGGACTCCCATGCGCGACTGAACTACCCACTAAACACCTCCCCTGTCAACCTGAGAGCCTAGCCCGGAACCGTTTGATACATTACTTCGGGCCAGGTCTCGTTTTGTTACGCCGTGGAGCGCCTTCGAGCTGAGGAATCCCTTTCCTAGCGGGAGGGGAGAGGGGAAGAGGAATTGCCAGAAGAGCGATCCCCCAGCCCTAGCGCCCCCGGCTGCTGTGAGTCCCTTTTATATTTTAGGACTGCCCGAGCATAATGTGCCACCTGGTTCCATTTGTCAACCGATTCGAGCATAACCGCAACTATATTATCCGGGGTGAGATCCCCCGTTTCCCTGTAAAGTTCCCTTCGCAGCCTGACCCATTTTGTACACGCAAAAAATGTGTGACAGGCATTGTCCTCCTCTACTGGGCAACACCGACAATCGACCGTGACTTACCGATCTTGTGCAGGTAAGACTGAAAAAACCTGTTCCCGCTCAAAAGCTGGGTCAGATAGAAGTCAGTCTCACCATGCCTTCGATTTAGCCACGGTCTCACATCCGCGACGAGGCGCGCAGTCCACCTTCCCTTCGTAAAATTCACCCAAGAATGCTGCCAATCGTTGAGCGAGCGCTGTCTCTCCTCGCGGACAACCATCTTCCTCGCATCCTCGTTTCGGCGCAGGTAAATAGCGCGGCGCTCCCTAGCAAGGAAGGTGATAGGTATCACGCCTGCAATCACTCTTACCGCCGAGTCGGAGACTGTTGGATACGAAGTTGCAATTCTCAGTGCTCCTCTTCTCTGTACCCGTGCCAAACATTTCCGGTATACCTCCTTGCTGAGAGCGTCGCCCCATACCTCTGCTCCGTACAGTAGCACTGACCCTACAGCACTCATCAAGAGGCGTCTTCTTGATGGACTGGGCCCCCCTACGTTGGCCATAAGTCGACTCAGAGCCAATATTCCCGAAGAAGCCTTCTCAGCCGTTGCCCTGATTCGCTCAGGGAAACTCATCTTCGAGTTGATCAGTAGCCCCAGGTACTTCACCGCTGGCTTCGATTCGATTTGTATGTCTCCAATACTGATCATCTTTACTCTAGGGATTCTCTTTTTTGTCAAGATGACCACTTCGGTTTTCTCCAGTGCTAAACTCAGCCCGCGAGCAGCCATCCAGTCCCTCACTCAGCGCATTAGCCCGCGAGCAGCCATCCAGTCCCTCACTCAGCGCATTAGCATACCTAGCCTAAGTTGCGCTTGTTCAACGGTGCGTCCAGCGACCAGCAACATCATCCGCATAGCCGACCAAGCGTGACTCATCTGGCATCTCAAGTCTCAGTAGCCCGTCGTAAGACACGTTCCACAGGTCCGGACCAAGGATAGATCCCTGGGCAACACCCGATGTAATTTCCATCCTTCGTTGGCCCTGTGTCGTGTCGTAGAGCAGGCTTTGGTCCTTAAGGTAGTTCCTCAAAAGCCACATAAGATATTCTGGAACTTGAAAAGGCTTTTCCAGCGTGTCCAGAATATCCACCCATCTAGCGGAGTTGAAGGCATTCCTGACGTCGAGTGTCACCAACAGGACGATCCGTCGCTTGGTGCGACTATATGCCTCTGCCTTTTGGACCGCGCTCACCACCTCTGCAATCGCATCAATGGTAGAACGTACTGCTCTAAAGCCGTACTGCCGAGGAGATAGGTCCCCAGCAGCACGAATCGCGTCAGTGAGTCTTCCCATGATGAGTTTCTCTAGCACTTTCCCAGCCGTGTCTAGCATGCATAACGGGCGGTATGCAGACGGCGATTCGGGATTTCCCTTCCCCTTGCTGATCAGCACGAGCCTCGCTACCTTCCATCGTATCGGGAAAACCCCGTCCCGTAGGCAAGCGTTGAATGTGCTGAGCAGCAAGTCAGGACAATGGTGATAGACGAGCTGGAACACCATCTGGACCTGGAGCCTTCCTCGTTTTCAATGAGAGGACTGCCTCCTCCAGTTCTAGCTGTGTGAAGAGTAGGCACTCTACTGCTGTTTCACCATGGACAGCGTCAACACGGACGGGATGGGCGGGGAAGAGTCCCCACACTATCACGTCCATCTTTTCTGCGTCATGTATACAAGGCTTCCGTAGGGCACCAAGTTTCCCCATGACCAGCTTGTAGCCAAGGCCCCACGGATCCTTGTTCACATTGTCCACTACGTCTTGCCAGCAGCGAGCCTTGCTATTATTGATCAATATGCGAAGGCATTTCCTTGCCAACTTATATGCTGCTACCTGCTTGCATGCCTCGTCACGGTTCCGCGCCCGTTGAGCCTCACGTCGACGCTTGTGACACTCCCTTCGCTTTTCAGCGATTTCAGTTGACCACCAGTACACTGGGGGCTTGCCGTGCCGGGGTCTTCGACGGGGCATAGAAGCGCAGCAAGCAGTCGTAATGATGCTCATAGTAGAGTTCACCACGTCTTGAGCTGCTAGTTCTTCCGTCCCCTCCGAAGCTCCCTGCAGCGGCTCACCTGCTGTGAGAGCCTTGACGAACCTCTCGACGTCCATCCTTCCGATGTTCCATCCAGTAGTTGAAGGCCGAGAGCACGGACGTCGGGAGACAGCATCACTTATCTCAAGCAGAATGCACTGATGATCACTGGCTGAGTAGTCCTCTAATACTTTCCAGTTGTGTATCCTTCGTACTAAGGGCTCCGAGGCAAATATCACGTCCGGTATGGTTCCCTCACAGCCAATACGGCGGAAAGTTGGCGTATTTCTGGAGTTTAGTATGATGAGGGCCGTCCTGGCCGCCATTTCCACGATTCGTTTTCCCCGCTGATCCGTCTGAGGCATGCCCCATTCGATTGCTTTAGCGTTGAAGTCACCCCCAACGACCACTTTGCCCTCTGCGTTCGAGACAGCGCCCTCCAAAGCATTAAGCTTGGCTTGGAAAGATGATATCGACTCGTTAGGCGTCAAGTACACACTAAAGAAGGTGATCCCTGAGCACCGAGCCCACACGAAACCATCCCCCCGTCCACAACTCTCCGCTTGAAAGTCACTGTTCCGAACCCAGATGGCGGCGGTACCAGTTTCATCAGAATGCCATAATGCAGTACTTTTATTATGGTGTTGCTCACTCAGCAGCAAGAAGTCGGCTTTCATGTCCCTAGCAAACTGCTCGAGCAGATTTTGGGCGGTTGAACTGTGGTGACTACATACGAATAGTCTCTGCACTTACAACGCTGCATCTGTGCATTTTGTGTTCTTTATGAGTAAACATGAACTCCGTTTAATACAAAATAAGAGACAACAAAGGAATGACACATCCTGCCATTCCATCGGCTCTTAATAAAATTAAGTTACAACGAGGTTGCTTCGATTCACTGTCAGCTTAAAGTTGTGGCTTTCAAGTTTCACGTTCATAGTTCACGCCACACCATGCCACCACCAAGACGACGACAACACAGGGCAACACCTTCTCATGCAGCTCATCCATGTATTGCATTACCAAAGGCAATCTAGACAGACGGATGAACGGTGCTTGTGAACTCCCGGTGCGACAGATGCGGCAAGTTAACGACTGCCAACAAGACGGAGAGTCTGTTTCTAATCGCCACATGTAGTGGACGACTCAAAAATATCTTCGCCGGTTATGTCCATTCCGCAGTCAAAATAATTATTTGAGTTTGTTCCGTCAGCATCGCACAGGTGGAAAGTATCTTCTTGTTGTAATTCTTGCGTGACGCGATTCAACCAAAAGAAAAGAAGTTACGCGTGTTTGACGCTGCGTGCTTGCATGAATTGACCAGTCCCTGTTGCATGCATGAGTCGTAAAATCCTTTTAATATCCCATATTGAGTCCCTTGGGCAGTAAAATTAACCAGTATTTACGGTGAAAGAGTCATAGCCCCAAAAGTTAAAAAGTGGTTGAAATTTGAAAGAAAGTGGCTTGCGAAAACGGTCGCCTTGTGCAATTGAATCAGATGTGCGGTAATCGAACGCCTGGAACTGCGATTTGTTCGTTAAGATTTCCCAACTTTTATTTACATTTTTACCTTCGCTCGTGTGACATTTTATCAAAGCCACTGAGCCAGTCGACGTCAAACCGTGTCCGCTGTTGATAGCGCTGTTTTGGAACGAAAGCATTTCTTTAGTTGCCGCTAGCGTGATTGGCTGCATAGTACAAGAGATAAGACACGCTCACCCGCCAGTAATATGTGGTTATACATATGATCTGATATAGTTGCGATAGCTGCGGCACATTAGTGAGCTCAGGACTCGTTGAAGCAAAAACATGTGAGCAACCAGGTCTTCGGAAAATAGAATCGAGAAATTTTCATGATTGTACGAACTAAAGTCACACGAGCGACGACTTCTTGAGCTTAAAGTGGCTAACGGTCAATGATTAAATTATTTAGCGTGAAAATAATTTGCAACTATTATTTTGACTAGAGTGTGAATTAAATGCAGTGCGACCGGGAAAGTAAGATTTGTAAACAATTACTGGTTAGGACCCCCCCATCAAAAAAATTATATTCTGGAATACTCTTTTTAGTCGTGGTTCTTTGAAGCCTTTTCAAAAAAGTGCTGCGAAAGTGAAGGTGTTGTGAAGAAGAAGGAGAAAAGATAAATCTTTTAAATACAACCGAGTACCAAAGGTAGTTAATACTAAAAGCTGAAAAAATGAATAAGAGGTAATTACAATGAGACTATCATTTGTACAATACACGAAACAACAACCTGTAAGAGGTGTGGTGACTCTAACTGGTGGAAAGCTGCCGCAGGGAGCTAATCGTCGAGAAAGACCTTCAGGTGTCTTTTTCTCCAAGTCGCGCGTTAGTCGGTCGGTTGAATCAATATTTTTTTTTCTGAAAAATTATTAGAGACGATAAATGTTAGGAACAGGTGGTTTCGACGTGTGTACTAATTCTCATCAGGCCATCATTCTTATTAGATACACACAGGTGATGGCAACCTCCATGCTTAGAGGTGAGAGAAATTTAATTTTCCTAAAAATGCGAACTCAATATATTTTGCAACTACGAATTATGTTCAGGTGAATTTCCTCCTGTAAGTACTTGTCTTTGTTGTTGTTGTTGTTGTTGTAGCACTACAGCCCCTTTCAGGCTTTTGCTTAGAGCAAGTTAGAATATCTCATTATTATGATCGAATGTGTCAGTACTCCACAAGGTGATATGGTCAGTATCACGCTTTGGCCGTGTGTCCGTCCACTCAGCTGCGATATGTTCTAATGTTTAAGCCAACATGTATCATTACTGAACGGGCGTATATCCCATCCGAATAATCCCGAAAACTAAATCTCATTGCCACCAATGAAAGTCGAACCAGGGACCTTCGGCTTACGGGATGGGTGCTGCACCACTACACTCTAGTGGTGCAGCACCCATCCGCGGATTGCTAAACTTTTTTTTATAATTCGTCCCTTTTCACATTAGTTGAATGTAAATCTATACGATAATTTGCTCTACAGTTAGCTTTTTTGCTTCGTTCCAACATCAATCTCGTTTTTCTGATAGCTCCAATAGCTCCAAATTACTTATGAAAATGCTTTGTGTGTAACTACATAATTGAGTTCCATTAATAACTTCTTTCTCACCTCTAAACATGGTGGTCACTATCAGCCGTGTGTATCTAATAATAGTGATGGCCTAAAGAGAATTAGTATGCACGTCGAAACCACCCTTTTCTAACATTTTTCTTCTCTAATAATTTTTCAGATAAAAATTATTAATGCAACTCAATTATGTACCGACACTCAAAGAATTTTCACAACTAATTTGAAGCTATTGGAACTTTACGAAAAACGAGATCAATGCCCGCACGAAGCAAGAAAGCTCACTGTAGAGTAAATTATCGTATAGATCTACATTGAATTGATTTAAAAAGGGTCGAATGATCAATAAAAAGCTTAGCAAAATCCAAGAAGGATATTTTCGGTTATGGGCATCCTCTATGAGAAGTAAACAGAAGTCAGGGACAACGAAAACTGTTATGTTATGAAATCTGGCGAACATTATTGAATATTATTATTGATTTTATTTATTATTTAAATTGGTAACCTACAAGATAAAAATCAAGAGTTCAATTTGTAATGAATCATGCGACGCCGCTGGCGACCACTACTAACACACTTTGCTGCTAGGTGGCTTGTCATTTCACGTTGGTTGCGACGAGCGCACATCCCACGTCAATTTTGTCGTGGGATGTCAAGAAAATTTGATAGCCACATGGTAGGAAAGTGTGGACGTAGTGGCCGTCACCCAGGAAGAAGTCCCGGAGAGTGCCAACAAGCATCAAAAAGGCTTAAGGTTAACAGGAAAAAGAACTTTCCTACAAATTGGTCATCACAGATATCCATCTACTATTCATAAGTAGTAATAAATGTATCAGAAATTGGAATTGGTAAGTCGGCGAAGGCAAAGTTTGTTTTTCCTTTTCGAGTTGAAAACGTTTTGTAATGTTTAGACTGGCCACGGATATCATCAATCAATCCATGCAGAGAGCGGAGCCAGATCTACGAGGATGCAAAACGCCGCAAGTGGAGAGTTTGGGAGCTGCACTGGACCAATTCGATACCATAGGCTTCTCTGACTATGATCTACGCAAACGTGATGGATGTCCGTATTGGCCTAGATTAAAGTGCTTGCTTGTGAGCCCCGTATCTGCAAAGACTTTTAAAATATCTCTTATCACAATTGGAAATTGTGGAAGGATTGAATTCAAATCATACAATATTGTGAACAAAAAATTCCGATTTATTATATTTAATGATAGTTTTCGTATAGTCATAGCTATGAAAGAAAAAACCAAATGATGAACTGAAAGGAAAGGATACAGAATTATATCAGATGATCCCAACGTTTTTATTATACGACGTATCCCCGCGTTGATTATTAGGAAATCATATTCATCTGGCATTCGACAATAGATTATGATTTTCAGTAAATAATTATAAGCGTTCTTTTGTTTTTAATGCAAATCCGCGATCAGCTAACAAGTGCAAGATTAATATTAACGAATTTTCATAATGTGCGGGCACGTTGTTATTTATATTTTTATTTGAATGCGATAAATTTCTCAATGTATCGTTGATCGTTTTTATAAAGCTTCAAAATAATAATAGTGTTTTCCAATAAGTATTTATATAGGACAAAATATAAAGCGTAATAGCATATTGGTAGTGTAAAATAGCAAATATTTAAGTTTCGAAAGAGATTTATGTCTTATTTTGTAATTTTTTAAACAAGTCTTCGTGGGTAGACCTTTGATAACAACCCATATTTTAGCTAAAATTTTTGAATGAAAAGCTTAAAGTATTTTAATGTATCAAGTACTCGATGAATATATTATTGAATTCGATAATTTTATTTGTTTAGGTTAAGTTTCAACTGAAATTCGAGGCTTAAAATATTTTAATGCACGGTTAGTAAGGAAAATTTACTATATTCAGAAATTGTCATGCTCAGTTATAATGTTTTTGGCGAGAAATCAGTCGGTAGGAACGGCACAGTCACTATTTCTTAATGAAAGTAAAATAGAAAAACTTGAGAACATCAAAACAACCAAACGATACGTAAGAAAACAATCGAACGCACAAAATTTTTGTAATCGTGTTTAGATATTTTAATGTTTTTTTTTTAAATATCTTAAAAACGTAAGCCACTATTTGAAGACGTCTAATATACTAAAAAACCAGTCATTTAAGCTCTCAGCTGTAAAAGGAAAAACAATAATTTACATTTAATATTTTCCTTCCTAATCACTTTATAATTCCGATTTGGATATGAACTCTTCCATCAGAACCATGGTTTGATAGAATTGATAATTTTTTTTGAGTATTTAAAATCACAAAAAAACCCGCAAACAAACAAATCGTAAAATTTTTTTTTGATCTAAAGTTAATTTGGCTGCCGAAGCGAAAAGCAAATGAAAATACATAACGAATTGCTTTCAATCTTATTTGTTTTGAAAAAAAAAGAAAAACAAAACACACGCAATTATTATATATTTTTATGCCTCTTAATCGGTGAAATGAATAAAACTATGTATTGCTAACCTTAACAACGACTTTCCTTTCCAGTGGTTCTTCTTTTCAGCGGAAAATGAGGTGCAGGGTAGGTATGCCGTCGCGAGGGTAGGGTTTGAGAAAATCCGCTGAGGTCGGTTCCGCGTCGCGCGCGGTACGCGGTACCTTTGTTGTTTTGCCGTTTTATTAGCGTAGCGTTCGTCGGGTTGAGTTAGCGTAGCCTATTTTTCGGTACCGCGTCGGAAATTCGGGAACGCGAAATAAAAATTTGATTTTTGTCCTTGACTGAGTAAATGAAGAAATACGGAGTAACGTAAAGTAGGTTTCCTCTCCGTATGGTTTTGTTTCGTGACGCGTTTGAAAACGGGCATGTATTAGTGGCTGAATATTGTAAATGAGCGTAACCCATTCGGAGACCCGCAACCGAAATCCTCTCCGATCTAGCTGGCCGACAAGCAGCCACCGCGTGAATGGGTTACGGTGCACGGATTGGTTGACCGGTTGGTACCATCCGTTGGCACTACTCAGACTTAACGTCTAGAACCGATGAGAGGTCGGTTCCGCGTTCGCACGTAGACATTAAATCATTACAAATTTCTTAGAACAAGTTCTGTGCGTGTAAAAGGTAACGTGGTGTTCGGAAGGTCAAACCATCTACCAAATTGAAGTTAACAAGTAGTGAGGAACTAGGCAGTTTTCAGTGGTAGAATTTGAAAAAAAGAAGACGTGTAAGAAATTTAACAGTGAGGAAGGAGGTGATGTTGGTAGGAATAATCTGGCATGGATAGCATGGTATCCGAGTAGAGTAAGTGAGGATTTAGATGATTTCTAAGGGTGGTCTGAAGTGCCATTAAAACGGTTTCCATCTTCCTCGATAGTGTAGTACAATCGCGCGGAAAGACTGGTGATGAGTACTCCCGCTGACGGGGGTTTTCTGTCTCGAAATTGTGGAGATTGTAATTTTCGGGAGGCGAGTAAACTGAACTCTCGCTTGGTGGCTTATCGAGGCTCTATTGGATAAGCGAATGGCGCCCAAACAGCCATCTCCGGACGAGCTTGCCCGGGTCCGTAAGTCCCCTCGGAGCCCCCCAACTTTTGGGGCGTAGCGATATCTCGAAAAATGCGCATCACAAACAAAATTTTACGGAAACAAAATTAAATTTCATTGAATTCCATACAAAACAGAATGCTCATACTTATTCCTATAAGGTGATGATTCCGAAGTATGACTGTGCTTAAATGTTAAAATTGCTGAAAATTTTGTGGTGATTCATGTCATACGGCAAATTAGGTCTTCTTACATTTTTATAATTTATTCTCCTTATAGAGAATTTCTCGGCTGTAACTTAATCAAACGAAACAATCCTGTTGAAGAACTTGAGCCTGATTACACAATTTTTAACGACTGGAAACACTTAATTAAGCCTTTGAAGAAATAATAATTTTTGTAGGTGATTTCTATTGCGAAGACACCTCGTAAAAAATGTTAACCACGAAACTGTCATAAAGTCACCTTCCACGAAGTTTAATGAATAGCTTCTTCCGTTTTGGATTCGGCTTTGATCCCAAGAAAATGTTTTATTTCAGTTCAAAAAATTTTGAAAAACATTTCGCGATGAATTTTCGTCCAGAAAAAATGTTTAAAATCTCTGAAATATTCGTTTTTCTCCTTGAGTACACTAAAAAGTAATGTAAACCACTGCTTTGTAATAAGTGACTCGACGAAAGCAAAAAAATCACTATATGAAATGTGAGTTATATATATAAAACCAAACCTCTTCCCGAAGGACTAAGGCATTCACCACACTTTAAAGGCATTACACCCACCCTCCACCTTCCTTTCAAAACTCACATTTGGAAAAAAAATTCAAAATCTCATCTTTCACCGCACACCCCATGCATGTGTGTATTAATGTGCTACATTCTCTTGTACTCATTCACACAAATATATGAATGGCTTCAACGTAGTCCATTGCATCCATGAGGGGGTAAAATATTCTGAAATCATAAAAGTGCACTCTACACTTTCAAGTTTTATTGAATATGCATTACATGAATGACAATACGCGCTTTGAAATGGAAGAAGATGAAAAGTGTCGGAGAGTACTGAACAGTTACAATTGACCCTTTTCATTGAGTACTTTAAAGAATTTGTAAATGTATTCATCTCGAAGAGGGTGGCGATGACATTGGCGCGGAACATGATGAAAACGCTATTTATGAATGACAGTGAGATCCAGGAAAATAATGAATGCATGAATGTTTACATGTTTATTCGAGCGTGAAGGTCATATGAACTTCTTCTGGCTTTTATTGAATCGACGTTACAAAACAGAGAAAAGTTTACTCTCTAATAAGCTTGGCTGTTTACGCTGCACGGGGATGTGAACATATTATGAAATTTATACTCAACAGAAACGTTGGTAGGATGAGCGAAGCATAGTATACTCAAATAGTAGCCACACCTTTCATTTACCCTGTGTTGCACACTTTTTGAATTTTCCCAGGGGCACGTCAGCTGATCCGGGGCATGACAGCTGATCCCATGTTTCGCGCGCTCAAGAAACATAGCAAAATGCAAATAAAATTTCCGACGCACGTGTTCTTTTACGCATTTCAGAACATAGGAGTGCTGCCACATCCTAACAAAAAACTAAAAGATTGCATGGAACGAATTTGTTTTTCTGCAATGTTATTGATTTTTTAGCTCTGGTAGCCCTGAAATCTCTCATCGAAGCATATGTTTATATTCGCGCCATTCCTCGCATCAGCGTTTACCATTTACCTGCTACCGAAGATTTATGGCTCGCTGTTCGGCTTGTGTTCGAATTTTTCCGGAGGGTTGATGGAGTGTGGTTACTAGTTGAGTATACTATGGAGCGAAGAAAGAAAACTGGGGCATTTAATACTTGAAAACTTTCTTGAAATGACGAGGGAATTTCTCGGGCTCCGTCACAATACTGTAAGACAAAGTTTAAACGTTTCCTTCACTCAGAAGGTTAAGGTTGTAGCGAAAAAAGTATTTTGAGGAACAGTATGTTGAATTCTAATGAGTAAATAGTCAACACGAGGCCAGTAAGCTCTACCCTACTTTAAGACTTTCAACGAGTTCGGACGTCTTAAACATTCCTAATTACACTATTCAAGTAAACGCACTAAGCTTAGAAACTATGCTGAAAGATACTTATATACGAGTATGTCAGAGATTAAGGCATTTCTAGCGTTATGAGTGCAACTTCCCTGGAAAGCTTAATTTGCTTATCAGAATTTTACCAAGCATCATACATTATACAGATTTTTAAATCGGAATAGATTCTTTGATAAAAATGAGCACGCTCCCTTCAAAAGGTTTTCGTACTCAAACTTTAAATCAAAAGGAATTTTTTTTCGGTCTGTTATGAACAAAGTCAGGGAACAATTCAATTGAGCGCATATAACATATTTAGACCAACAAAAAAAATTGTATTCCACTAAAAACTGCCTTATTTTGTTTTCGTATGGTTAGTATAATTGATTGCAAGGATTCTTAACGATGAATAATGCCCACTTTTCTGCCGCCCTAATATCTTAGCTGAAGGGAACAAAACCAACCTGTGTTTTATTAAAGGCGAATATAATTACCCGTCACTACAATAAATGACGGGTTCGAAACAATGTTTAAGATTATGGCTTTAGACCATCATACTTATCCTTTTATACAGGGCTATCCATTTCGTGGTAGGAAAGTATAACCCTGCCATTTGACATCAGTCAAAATTAAATGTCATCCAAAGCGTGTGTTTTTAGTTAAAGGTTTACCATTTAGAAATATGGGTCGTTTAACAGTCGAAGAACGCGTTTAAATTTCTAAATTTTATTATAAAAATGGTGATTCTGCTGTATCAATATTTAGGACTTTACGAGCCGATTACGTTCAACATAATCGACCTACACAGCAAACGATTTCGAACCCAGTGAGAAAATTTGAAGAGACTGGATCGTTTATTGATATTGCAAGGCCTGTATATCATCGCAACATTCGTTCTGCTGAAAATATCGCTGTCGTTGCTCAAAGTGTGGAGGAAGACCCAAATTTGTCGATTCTTCGACGTGCTCAACAGTTGGACTTGTCTTACGGCTCATTGTGGCGGATTTTGCATTTGGATTTGCATCTCCATCCGTACAAAATCCAACTCACCCAAAAACGTAAGCCTCAAGATCATACACAACGCAGAATGTATGCGAATTGGGTGATTGAACAACAAGCCATTGATAACGATTTTCCGAAAAAAATTTTCTTTCGTAATGAGGCTCATTTTTCGCTCAGTGGTTACGTAAATAAACAGAATTGCCACATATGGGGCACTCAAAATCCTCAGGTGATCGTAGAAAGGCCTTTGCATCCGGAAAATGTGACCGTTTGGGGTGCATTATGGTCTGGTGGTGTTATTGGCCCGTATTTTTTTGAAAACGATCAAGGAAGAGCCATTACATTCAATTTTGTCCGCTATGGACGGATGTTAACCGATTATTTCTGAAGAGAAATTGAAGATTATGATCTGGAGAACATGTGGTTCCAACAGGACGGAGCCGCAAGCCACACAACACAGGCTAATCGAGCACTTTTGCAAGAGGAATTTCCAGGACGCATAGTTTCGAGATTGAGTGATGTCAATTGGCCCGCAAGATCCTGCGACCTAACACCTTTGGATTTCTTTTTATGGGGCTATGCAAAAGATCGTGTTCACGCTAACCATCCTCAAAATTTTGAGCAATTGAAAACCAATATTCGTGAAGTTATGGCCGAGATATTGCCGGAAATGTGCCGAAAAGTTATTGAAAATTACCTCAAAAGGACGACATTTGAATGATGTTGTGTTTCACGTATAATGGCAAGGTTCAATCTTTATATTGAATAAAAAATTTTGTTCCCATCTGAGTATTTTATGTATTTTCTTCAGCTTTACTTTCCCAAGTGCAAAATGAATAGCCCTATATAAATACTGTATACCCAAGAGCTAGTTAACGAACTTAAATTTCACAGTTAACTTTATTTGTGATCGTTTGTTTTAGACGTTTTGACCAGCGTTCATCAGGTTACTTCAATCTTATCAAGTTAAAAACAAACGCAGTTCGGTTTTATAAGCTGCTGTAACTCAATTGTGCTCATAAGCACCTCGTCAAAGCGGTTCGGGATCTATGTTGTAGCACGACAGTCATCCGCCACACTTGGTGTGTGTCGAAAGTTAGATGAAATAGACTTTGTACGGTGTGTGTAAATGCGCGGTTGGAACGAACGTATAGTATGTGGGTACATGCGCCGTTGGAACGAATGTCGAAGGTGATATGAATTCGAAAAGGAGTTGGTTGGAATGCGTAAAAAGGTTGTAGAAGATTCATGATTATTCTTGGCCCAACAACTAGTGACAAACCATCGTATATCGATCTTTGATTTAAGCATCATCGTGTATTTTATTCGTAAGATCACAAGTTCTATGTGACGTTATTGATTATAATTCTTACATTGGTGACCCCATTAAGCCAATATGATGAACGAGGAGCTCCATGACGCAGACAGTGGCTCAAAAAGCCAACCGTCCGCCGACACGAGTTTGCAAAGGGAGATAGCAAAATTTCAATCGGCTATGTTCAAATTGAACCAATTCTGGAGAAACAAACCTGAATCGTGGTTTGTTCGAGTGGGGGTAGATTAGTCTCCGAGTTGGACGTGTCGATCATTACCCAGGTAGTGGATGTAAGTTACGACTGTTATCCGTTTTTGCTGTTAAGGGTCATGAGCACAGGCGCCAACTATTACACAGCTTAGAAATTGACGATCAAGGACCGTATCAATTCCTAGCACCAATGCGATCAGTTGCCGGAAACTACATATCTGATGCCATAATGAAATCCCTGTGACTTCAACGACTCCCCGCACATATACTTTTGTTTTTGGCCATGGCTGAAGAGAATGATTTGAACAAGCTCGCGGCTACAGTAGACCGGGTCGTTAACTACAGTGTAGTCAACACAAAAGCTGAGGTCTACTCTGGAAATAACGCACAACCTATCATAATTTCCCATGTCGATGACATCGGCGTACATCAATGTCCAGTCTCAATTCAGGGGTGATAGTCTACCGTGCAACCAATGTCGGTGCTCATCACTCCATACAAAAGCCCCAACTGCAGCACGCGAACAAAAGGCCAACTATTGTTTTTACCACATGCGTTTCGAATCGGCTGCCCGACGCTGCCAGCAACCATGCCATTTGTAGTAATCAGGCAGTCGCCTAAGCAAACTGCTCGAAAGCCGGCATAACACTAATCCGAATTTTAATTGCGGATTGGAAAAATTTAATTATTCCAATTTGTGGTATTATAAATAATAGAATATTTTTTTATTATAAATATAAATTTTATATTATCATTTTTCTCTATATTAAATTTAAATTTTTCTTTATAATTATATTCTTTATATTTATATTTTTCTATTATTATTTAAATTTTTCTTTATTATTATTTTTTATTAATTTAATAATTTAAATCTACTATTCAAATTCGGACATGGCAACACCTTTTCTCACAGCACATGCACGTATTGCATTGGGAAAGGCGAGCTGTGCAGCCGAATGAACGATTTCTCGCGGAATCTCGGCGCGAATGATACCGCACGGGACGACTGACAACCAAGGGGGAGCCTGGTACGGATCGCTAAGCAGCGAGCACACCCGAGAGCCGCACTGGCAAGCGGGGATCAAAACATAAAGTAGAGATTTTCAAAGCTGAAAACGTCCCACTTAGTATTTACTGGTCATGGGACCAGGAGAACAGCCTCGGATCGGATTGGATAAACGGCAACTACAATCGCAACGCATAAAGGACTTTTCTTTTGGAACTTGAAATGTTCGATCATTGAACATATTTGACATGCAAATGCGCACCGTATTTAAAAGCGAAAAATTGCAAGGAAGCCATGATTTTGGAGGGATCTTCATTGTTGACAGCACATTTTAAAAAAATTATCACCGACTCCAAGCCCGAAATTAAAATTGTTTAATGTCTGGCCGGTCAACTGTCACGTGCCTACAGAAGACAAGGAAGAGGCAATAAAGGATGAACTTTACAGTACCCTAGAACGCACTGTTGATGCATTGCCGTCAAATGACATTAAAATGGTTCTGGGAGACTTCAATGCAAAAATCGGTCGACAAACGGGACAAAGCGGAACAACCGGAGGGCACAGCTTCCATACAGAGACCAACGACAATAGACAACAGCTGATAGACTTCGCTACTAGTAGAAGCTTCACAGTAAGTTCCACACGCTTACTGCATCGAAACTTCCATAAGAGAATGTGGGCATCCCACATTGCACATTCAATGAGATCGACCATGTTCTCATACAAAAACGAGCAACCACCAGATTCCGGACACGTGCTCATTCCACGGCGTTATTTTTGATTCGGACCACTACCTTATAAGGGTCAAGCTCTGCAAGTGCAGTAAAAAAGGAGCATCAGTTGCTCCAAGGTACCAGAAACAGAAGCTGGAAAATCACATCAACCTATCTCCGCTGGCATAAGAAAGTTATCATGATATCAAAACCATATGGAAGACATTAAAAGATCCAGTGACAGAAGAAGCCGTGGGGCACCAGCCAACGAAAAGTAGAAACGATGTAGAATGCAAGGGACTGCTTAAAAAATGGAATCAGGTACACAAAGAATACATCCGGTGACCAGACCGGGCAAAAGAAGAACAATATAAAAGGCTTCAATGTCAAGCTTAAAAAATGTGCGAAAGAAATAAACCACTGACCATCAACACCAAGATCCAGCAGATAATGAACACATCACCCTAAATGAATTCAGATTGGTGTATGCCTCTATCAAACAACTAAAAGACGGCTTCTGTCCACAAACAAGTCCTTGCAAAAGTGTGCAAGAGGCAATCATAGGCAACCCGGTCGACATTTAAAACAGATGGCTGCAATATTTTCAGAAGCTATTCATAGCGTCCTTAACAACTGAAGCTGTGAGCCTGCCAGAAACAGAGCAAGAGGTTCCAGCTACACAACCAACCAGAGACGAAGTACAGGCAGCAGTACAGGACCTCAGGAAAAATAAAGCTACTGGAATAGATGAAAACCAGCAGAACTGATCTAGTGTGGAGGTCCTCATCTGAATAACCTTCTGCTTCGGCTAATATCCAGTATATGGTCAGAGAAGCAGCTACCAGAGAGTGGCGAAAAAGTATAATATGTTTTGTACACGAGAAGGGAGGCAAATTAAGGCGTGAAAATTATTATTGTGCATGTTTTACAAAGTGCTTTCCAAAATCATGAAATAAAATTAAAGCCGTACTATGAAAGTATTAAAGAAGGAGTATCTGGGAGGCTTTCGAAGTGAATGGTCTACAATAGACCAAATATTCTCAGTAAAGAAGGTCCCCGAAAAGTACTGGGAATATAGCATCTATGTGCACCAACTCTTTATAGACCTCAAGCAAGCATACGACTATGTCGACAGAAATGCTCTGTACAAAATAATGCTTGACTTTGGCGTCTTAACGAAACTAGTCCACATGATCAAGGTCACGATGCTAACCACAGAGTCCTAGGTCAAGGTTAAACGGTGAACTAGAGGACAGCTCCATAATGGAATCAGACTTAAACCAAGGGGTTGGACTTTCCCCGATGCTCTTTAATATTGCACTGTAATACTTCATCAGGAATCTCGGGTACACTAATGTTCAAGCTCACACAATTGGTCACATATGCTGATTACACCAATATTATGGAACGTCCAATCTAAGATACCAAAGGAGCATCTCTGAATTTAGAATCTACAGCAAACCAAATTGGTCTACTAGTTACTGAAAATAAGAGCAAATTCATGACTCAAAAGATGAAGAAGACTCCAGTCCGACAAAACCTGGCCATATGTGACTACAACCTTGAAAGTGTGGATAATGTTGCATACAAGGATAGTCCCAGAAGTACCTGACCTGACTTATTATTACAGGTAGATTTTAAAAAACGATTAGTGCAATTGACAATACCACCTTTCAACAACTTAATATGAAAAATTCATACAGACATCCAAAGAGAACCCTCTCAGTGAATTTGTAAATATGGAAAAAATCAGGCATCTTTATGTCATACAATACTTTCATTTGAAAGGTCTAAGTCCAAACGATATCAAAGTTGAGTTGGATTCTACTCTGGGGAAGTCTGCTTCTTCGTTTACACTGGTCAAATATTGAGTAACTGAGTTTAAGCGAGGTCGTACGAGCTGCCAAGATCAACAACGCAGAGGTCGACCAAGTGAGGTCACTACGTCATAAAATGTGAAGAAAATCCACAAAATGGTATTGAATGACCGTCGACTAGAAGTACGCGAGATAGCAGACGTGGCAGGCATTTCAAAAAGTGCTGTGAATCGCATTTTGGTGTAAAATTTGGACATGAGAAAGCTCTACGCAAGATGTGTCCCACGTTTGCATACAATGGAGCACAAACAACAACGTGAGGATGTTTCTATCGAGCGTTTGACAATATTTCGCAGCAATAAAGCCGGGTTTTTGCGTCAATTCATAACCATGGACAAGACATGGGTCCATCATTTTACACCTGAAACCAAGGAACAGTCAAAGTAGTGGACTGAAAAGGGAGAACCGGCTCCAAAGAAAGCAAAGACAGTTCAGTCAGCTGGCAAGGTCATGGCATCCGTTTTTTTGGGATGCACATGGAATAATATTTATTGATTATCTCGGAAAAGGAAAAACAACCAAACGGCTTATACTTGTTTTATGCAGCCTTATTGCAGCGTTTGAGTGATGAAATCAAGAAAAAATGGCCCCATCTGACGAAAAAGAAAGTGTTGTTTCATCACGACAACGCACCAGTCCACATGTGCGTCATTGCGATGGCTAAAATCAATGAGTTGAAGTTCGAATTGCTTCCTCACGCACCCTATTCGCCAGATGTGGTTCCCTTGGATTATTTTCCTTTTCCGAATTTGAAAAAAAATGACTCGGTGGCAAAAGATTTGCCAACAATGAAGAGCCTGCGGTTAATAGCTATTTTGAGGAGCTTGACGGTTCCTACTATAAAGTGGGTATCGAAACTATTGAACATCATTGCGAAAAGTGTATCCAGCTGAAACAAGAATATGTTGAGAAATAAAAAACATTTTCGTAATTGTTTTACTGTTTTCTTTGTTAGGTCGGGTACTTTTGGGACAACCTTCGCAATTTAGAGTGAACCTGAATAAAATGGGCACCGAAAAGGACGAATTGGACACTACATAAGTGCCGCAAACAAAGCCTACTACTCTGTACTTCCCAGTCTAAGGCCCAGAGTGGTGCACAGGCAAAATAAGCTCCATATTTACAAAACACTGGTTAAACCTGTGCTGTTATATGCAAGTGAAACATGGACACTGACGAGCGAATCTGAAAAATCAGTGAACTTATTTGTTGGGAGTAAACAACTGGCGGGCAAGGTCGCGGAACTGTGATGATTGGAGGCATGGCATGGGCTGTCGCGCCATAGATAATGATGATCTTCAGTCATCTATAGTACAAAATTTCATCCAAATCTGTTGAAAAACATGGCCACTAAAGGGCCATGGAAATCTTAAAAAATCGCATGTTTGAACCGCGGCCATTTTGAAACGTACTCATCAATGATCACCAAAATAACAAAACCTTTAGATACAATTATCTTGGATATTGGATTCGAATCGTGACTTTTAAAAGCCTTTATAATTACGGTCAGCATAATTATGGTATAAAAGAAAGTTAGACTGCTAGGAAAATCGAAACGAATTGCTCCATTCGCTGGTTCAAGGCTTGCGCCGAAGCTCATTCTATCCAAAGACACGTAGGTTGGTATAACTGAACAAGGATACGTTCAACTGCGTACTTAAGGTGTCAGCTCGAATATTAGCGTCCAAAGGCAATTATACCCGGGACCAGCAGTTATAGTCTTAATTGATAGGTTTCTTCAAATACAATTTCAAATAATATCTTTCATTTCATTTCCTTTAAACAACAATCGTAATTAAAAGAGAAATACAATAGATCGTGAAAATTTGCCGCTCCGATAATACTAATTTAGATGTTTCCCTTTAATTATATTCGTTATGAGATTTAAATTTTATTACTAATTCAAATCCTAATCAGTTTTCTTTTCTTCAGTCAAATTTAGTTTAAAAAAAAAAATTTTTTTCAAATCTCCCACATAAATTTACAGTGTGGGAACACCTTACTGGTGTGTTAAATTGGGAATGAAATGAAATTGAAACGGAGTGGAGAATTGTCAAATAATTTTTGTGGTTAGGAGGTGAGGTGTTTTGCCGTCCGAGAAGTGTGCAAGTGCACAAATTTAGCTTTTCCCACCGACTGAATAATTTTGCTTGAAGCCCCGCTATGCCACCGTATTTATTGTCAACGTATGTATTCTCTGTATAGTTTGTTCTTTGAAGAAAATTTATGATTCGATCCTTGATTTCCATTCGACTCAACATTTAGACTTTTGATCGGCCAGTGAATAATCCTGTTTTATTATTGTATGAAATTTTTGTTGCTAATGGGAGCTAAACAAAATTCCAGCATTGCAAGATATTATCGACGCCTCATTTCCAACTTCTGTGGCTGCAAAACCTGCGCACTGTTCAACCTGATACATTGTCGTTGTAAATGAATGCGTGAAGGAGGTTATGGTGCATTGGCATCGGAGGCGTGCATTGGCATCAGAGGCGTCAGTCAACATAATTTGCATGCAATGTTGACCACTAATTAAAGCACTTCTTAATTACGTGATTTCCACGCATTATCACGTTCAGGTCCGTTTTTCATCACTCTTCACGCTCTTTCTTCGTCGGAAAACGCCATACGAGAGTTTTAATGTGCATTTCACTGGCTTCAAGAAGAAACGATTTTGTTCAGTGAGTGCAGGTATTCTATCTTTTTCTTCTTCTTTATCAAAGCTTCTTTATTAATCCCATAATAAGAAGCAATTATATTAATTAAATTGACATTCTGCGTTTATGATGATGGGAAACAATAAAGTGCGAAAATACCAAACGCACGGAGAATTCGGGAATAGTAGTGTTCGCGCTGGTTTTACGGAAGTATGCTAAGTTTTCGGAATTCAATTATATGCATTGAATAAAGCACTGGACGGTTTTTGGTAATTGGTTTGTTCGGCGGGCAAGCATTTAACCTATAGCGTGAATATTATTGAATATTTACGAGCCCATACCAATGTGATTCATATTCTGGCACTTGGTTGTCTTCTTCGGCGAGTTAGATCCAGTGGTGTACCCAGGAATATTTTTCGGGGGGGGGGGATATTGATCATATTTGAATAGGAACCCCTTTCCAAACATAACAAAAGATGGGGTACTATCGTACCAAATTATGTTTAAAAATGTAGTGTCATCAATGTATTTTGAGGCTATCCGGGGTTGTTTCTTAACCTCAGTTTTTCGTAAAATCTAAATTGATTAAGGCTTGATCATGAAATTATATTTTTAACAACTAGTTATTTCCAGAAATATTTAATACTCGAAAAAGTACTATATAAGAGTTAATTCTTGGATTTTAAATGGTAAAAAATACTTAAAATATTTTGCATAAGAAATTATAATACAAAGTCTAATTTTCTGGTTTTTTTTGACAGAACATCCAAGACTTCTTCAGGAGACACATTTATGTTTTTGTGAATTGATAAATGTACAAGTCCATTCAAACGATTCTGTGATGAAGAGTTTCGAAGATATGTCTTTATTTGGCGCAGGGTTGAAAAAGATCGCTCTGCTGTGGCTGTTGTGATGGGTAATGTTGCGCTGACCTTAAAAAAGAGGAAATATGTTTTGTTTATTGTATATATATATATATATATATATATATATATATATATATATATATATATATATATATATATATATATATATATATATATATATATATGTATATATATATATGTTTATGTATCTATACATCTATATACGAGTATAGCAGCATGAAAGCATACAATAATGATGACTTTCAATTAAAAATTAATTAATTACTGGGCTTTACCTTCAACATTAAATGTAAAGTTGGAAATATTGTGTAATTGCAGCTATCCAGAGATAATAAGAAGTCTTTAGGAATATTACATTGAGCTTTCTCACTCCACATTCTCTTTCACATTACCAGCTCAGCCTTGAATTGGGAAGGGTCAGTAATAATTGTTGGCCACTGTTCTGCTAAAATTTTCGAGCATGACTCAATTTCTGTTGAATTGGACTTCAACAGTTTTTCCGGTAGAAGTACGGATAACTTTTCTAAAACATCTCTATGGTTTAAAAACCGATCTGACATTTCTTTTAAAAAGTAGTCAAGGAAGGGAATGTAAATACTACATCTGAAGTAGTCTTCCGGATCGTTGGCCTCATAGTTAGCCCTTTGAGTTTGTCTTGCAGTAATTCTGGGCACTTCGATTTTTTCTCCTACCTTCAAGTGGAAAAAAACTTAACAAATTACAAAATATTTAAAAATGTAAGAAAACATACCTCGTCAGCAATTTGCTTAGTCTCTTGGAAAATCTCATGAAACGTACTTTCAGCTTGGCTTCTCATTTCTTGAATCCCTTGATGTAGGCTATTGGCATAACTCATAGCTTGTGATAGATCACATTCTTTTGTTTGTAAATATTTACTAAGCCCAAACCTTAAATAGATCACTCTGCTTATGGTTACAATAGAGACTAAAAATTTTCCATTTCTCAAAGCCGTCGTTAGAGTGAATGCTTTTCCTGACACTTGAGAATCATCATCTACGCTTTGGATCAAATCTTGTGCCCTAAGAATTGGAAAGCAAAGCTCTCTAAAAGAAATAAGTGCGGTCAAATGTTTGGACCATCTAGTCTCGCAAAGTCTCGCAAATATTTCAAGATTTCCTCTTACAAAACTGCATTTCGTTTTGGGGATAGCCTAAAGAAGTTCATTATATCTTTCATTGTGGCAATGCAATTTCTTACAGTTTGGACATCACACGCATGACTAAGGACTAGGTTAAGGCGTGGCTAGAGCAATGCACATACAGAGCTTCAGGATGAGAAGCTTTTATTATAGCAGCTTAACCTTTGTATCGACCACTCATCGACCCGGCCCCATCATAGCCATGTCCTTTTAAATGGGCCAGACAGATACCCATTGACTCCAATTCAGTTAAAAGTTTGGATGCAAGCGCAGCTCCTGTGGTGTCATGGACTGGCACAAACTTTAAAAAATCTTCTTTCAAAGTAAATCCGTTTCCTTCCTTCACCGTGTACCTTGCGCATAGTGTAAATTGTTCAATACTACTGAAACTTCAAATTTCGATGTCCTGGTGGAAAACTATATAAATCATTTGGAATCCATGGCTTTGTCAACACTTGATACTTTTCAATATCTGTCATAGGTTTATTTAAAAAAGTTCCGACATCAACAAAGCCAATTTTATCAGCTTTCAATTTGAAGCCGCTATTAGCAACTTCATCTTGACTTGATCCTGAAAATAAATAAATATTGTTAAGGATCATCTAGCACCTACGCTTATATATCAGGATAAGCATGCATCGACCCCTATCCCCAGGTGGCTAATAGACCCGCCTAACTTTGTATACTATTTGAAAGTGCACATTTACTCTGTTCTTGCCGTACCAATAGAAGAGCGTATCTACTAGATAGCACTTGCAGCTCGAACAAATTTTATTTCTAGCAATACTTATGCAGTAAGGAGAAAATTGGGGAAAATGGATTAAAAGTTTGTATGTATTGTATATGCATAGCAAATCAAAAATTGAACTTGCACGGAAATGGCACTAACACATCGTATATTTTAATCAGTTCTTCCCTCTCTCTTCATTCGAACAGCTGATCGATTGCAAGTTCTATTTAGTATACATATATGCTCTGCCAATAGCCTAACTATACCCAGCGTGATGAAGACCAGCCGGTTTTCGTACATTTTCTCTCCCTCTGCATTCTACGAAGCTGGTAGCACTGCTAGAAGACCAGTTTGGGAAATCTCTTTTCCAGTTAAATTTTATTTTGAGGGATTCCCCTTCGATATGGGGGACCCCCCTTAAACCACTTGAACAATTTTCTAATATCTGGAAATTTCAAAGCCCATAACTTCTAATATGCATACACAGTTTGGTGTCCGTAGCTGCTATGGTTTCGGAGAAAAACTGATATGACACACACACAGGCGGATAAACAGTCGCTATTTCAATAGGATTTTCTAACTAGTACAAAACCCTATGAATACAGTAACAATCACTCAAAACAGGAATAAATTTGAAATCCAGAGCATTTGGTAAACATAAAATGAACATCTTCAACGTGAAGTAAATCGTTCTTACCAATAACGGTCTTTTGCCTTTTTTCTGGTTGATCCAAATGAGCATCTAGAGTCTGCCTTCGAGTTTCTACTGCATCGCTGGATATCAAAGAATCCCTTTTGGCACCTTTGCAGCTACCCGTTAAAAGCTTTCCTCCATATTTATTACACAAAAAGAGAAGCTCGCGGTTACTAGTCAAATGTATACAGAACTACAAACCAATGAGCAATGCCAACGTTCACTTGAGATCAATATAGCTGCCGCATTCGCATGGATGGCCTAGTGCAAGAATAGGTGAGCAGTACAGGATATAGAACGTTTTAGTTTTGTAAATTTTTATATCTTATTGAAAGATACATAAATTTTTATGTTACAGTAATATATTAACCTGCTCAAAATATTTTTGCTCTTATTTTTAAAATTTCCCCCCTGGGTACGCCACTGGTTAGATCCGGAGTATTTTAAATGAATTTGTTTCTCATGCGGAACTTAAGGCGATTCCACCTTTATTAAAGTCTTATCGATGAAATCATTCTTCCTTATTCTACACGATATCCAGAACAAATGATGAAATAACTGGAAAAAACCACAAGAAAGCGCATTGCATAGTAACAAGAAGAATTTCAAGACGATGCATTTTAAAATACAATCACACATTGTCTCGAAGGGAAAGTTGACTAATCTCTCCACTTTGAAATATTGGAAAAATGTTTGTTAAAATAAAGTAAGAATAAGTACTGCCCGGATTTTTAGCAGGATCTAAATTCTCGAATCGCTTTTTTGTGATGATATTGATTATAAGTATCAATTAAATGATGTATTAAGTAAGAGAAGTAAGGAGATATAAAATGTAAGCGAAATACTGCGCATACATACATATGCATATGTATTTTATAGATATTCTTACCTGAGTAGTTTTTCTCTATACACCATATCTGAGATTACTTATCGGAATGTATTAGGGATAACGTTCAAGCAGCTAACTCATTATTTTGGAGTAATGAATGTTAATATATTCTTCTTTCTTTTTCCAATCCTATTGATTAAATCTTACATAAACATACGTCGAAATAAGAGTAGGGGTAATTTTTTTTTTAGGGAAATATATATATTTCAATCGGATCTTTTAAATAATGTAATCATCATGTTAAGCATTTCAATCTGGTGCAAACATTCGTATATATGTATAATTTTTTAGGGTTTTGTAAAATAATTTTACAAAACCCTTCTAAAATCGCGTCCTGTCTGTCCGTCTGTCTGTCCGTCCGTCCGTCCGTCCGTCCGTCCGTCCGTGTGTCACAGCAGTTTTTCTCGGAAACTACTTAAGCCAGAAACATCAAATCTTGTATTTAGGTGTAAAGTGGTGATCTCTTCAAAGTTCAACTACAACAAAATTTTTGTAAGGTATTTAAGGGGGGTCTCCCCATAGAGGGGAGTGACCCCCCGAAAAAAAATTTCATTGAAGGTAGCCGATATGGGTATCAAATGAAAGGTCTTGATGAGAACTTTTCAAAACATTCTCAGTTTGGCAAAGTTTGCTTTGAGGGGCGCACAGAGAGGGGAAATACACGAAAAATTTGTGTCCCCCCCCCTCGCGATTGGACACCTGTGATCCGAAAAATCTGAAAAAAATCAGGAATGTAGGTCTTGGTGAGTACAACAACAACAAATACATGAGAAGTCACAATTCACTCAACTTTGTTAATAATAGTATGATATATCGATTTTATGTTTTCTTGAATAAAATCTTAACGGTACCCTTAAATTCTATGAAATTCAGTATACAGATGATTATTTATAAGATTGATCTATCTATTCATAAAGATTGAATTATATTTAGCGAAGTTATAGCGGTTTGAATTTTCCTGTATTTCTATGGAACAATATGCGCTGCATATATTTAATGGCAACATATGGCTATGGAACAACATGCGCTTTTTACCGACTCAGACACTACAGTTTTGCTAGGATTTGCATGAAAATTTCAAGAATGATAGGTGTCATGAATATCTTTGAGAATCGGTTCAGCTAGTGGTATCAGTAATCGTAAAACCAAATAGTGGCTATTTTAAATGCGAAGATTGAATAATTTTGAGTTATTTTTTCCCAACTTCAACGTTTAAGGTGCATGCTTTGAACACTTGATTCAATTTAATGTATGACTGAAAGTGAGTACCTACAATTGATGCTCATAAGTGAAACAAGTCAAGGAGGTGGGAGAGAGCTCCTAGCAAAAGGGTTTTGTAACCATTCTAGGATTCGAACCAATTGTGTTTCCTCCCTCGCGGATGGACATCTGAAATAATTATCAAGGGAGATATTTATGAGTATAACAAAAACAAAAACCTCAGAAGTCGAAATTCGTTCAACTTTGTTAAAAATAGTATGATCTTCGTATTTCCTATTTCCTCCAATAAAATCGTCTTTGACATGTTTCTTGATTTGATTCGATCTGGTGACTGCATTTTGTAAATTGAATACAAAACCCTTCTGACATGAGCGTAGGTCTGTTTACCCAACTTGTTTGTTATTAGTGCCGAAAGGAATATTGCTATTCATATGTTAATCAAATCGTGATAGTTTTAATTTACGTAAAATGTGAAGATATCGAAGACTTAATGTGAACAAGAATATAAGAATAAATAATGCGATAGAATATACATATTTACTATTAAATAAATTTACATTTGAACAGTAATCGAATTTCAATATTTGAAAAATCTATGCAAAGTAAAAATAAAAAGAGATTATTTTTGTTGATGGTCTATCGTGTCGCAAAACGCTTACTAATCAAAACGAGATTCAAAAGAAAACCATTAGATGTAGAATTGATCGTTTTTGTTACATAGGAAAACAAATGAGAAAAAGAATCAAGAGACTGATTGAAGTGGCTAAATATTAATTTAAACATTGATCTATATCATTCTACATCACGATTGACCGTAATAAACAATGCCACCAAAATGGAAATCAGTATTTAAATGAGTAACCAAGAATTGTTTCATGTTTTTTTTTTTAGAAAAGTGTTAAAAGAAAGTTCCTAGCTAAGTTATCACTTATTTTGTATTGTTTATTGTATTTCATTCTCGATGGATCATCATGTACAGTCATAGTTAAGAATGAATAAAATTATTTGGTAAGCCCTGCACCTTTCGGTCTTTCCATTTTGTTGTACTGGACCGGATATAGGACCCGCAACGATGACAGGCTCTTCCTGTACTATGTGCTAGCCATCGGGCGCGCTCCTCCGTTTTTTCGTTGTTAGCAGGGGCTCTTGCCGGGTAGAGTGGCCTTCCACTCGCATGCCCTTTTATGGTATAGAGTTCTGTGGCTCGATCACATAATTGTATAACATAAATTGGTCACGTCTATATTTCTCATTTAATTGGAAAGTTCATACAAATTATGTTTGTATGAGTTTTCCACTCAAATGGAAATATATGGCCACGTCTACGTTTGGATCTTGATCCGGTTGGGAAGGTGCGAGGGGGCACCACCTGCATCTGGATGCCCCACTCTTATTTGTGGGCCATAAGGATTGTCGGTAACGACGAAGTCTCCGCCAGTTCGTCCGTTTTCGCTCGGCCCAACTTGTTGTTTGAACAAGCCATGTCAACCCTTAGTATTTTACCTCGGCCTCGACACCAGTTGATAGTCGTTTGATACTTTTAATTCGTGAATGCGATTTTTTTTTTTTTTTTTGTAGTGAGTCCTTGTGCTAGGGGAAAGAACCCACCCCACGACACTGCAACTCTAGCCTGCCAGTGCATTCACGCGTCCCGAGACAAGGCCAATCTTGGCAGATACTACCATCCTCTTCCGCCGAGGCAGCAGACCATCGCTGCAGTCCTTTACGGACATTTTATCTTTACCTACTTTCACTACAGATCGGACGATAAGATCATTAATATATTCAACTTAACGTATAATTTCACAACATAACTAGACGATCAAATGAAAATAACTCATTAAACAAAAGCCTCTCATTATTCTTCCAGTTCAGCTGTATACAGCATACAGCTCTCCTCCTGGGAGCCTTGGTGCGTATATAGGATAAACATCATATTAAGATCCCAGTTCGTGCACATAGGGTATACTAGTATTGTAATAACGCTTATGGTCTTTACTTAACGACCGAATTTCATTAACATCGATTGAAAGGTTGGGTTACAACTACAATAACAAATTTTGCACGTTTTTTG
>OZ017738.1:182291948-182321948 GCA_963969285.1 Odontomyia ornata
TACTTTTTGGGCTTATTAATGGGGACAATTGAGGCATTAGTATAATTCTAAGATTTTCGCCGTCATTTTCTGCTTCACATTTTTTGTAAAAGCTGCAAATGTTTAAAAGAACACCCTTCAATCTCTCCTTATGAGCTAACAGAGAATTTGCTGAACTCGGATAATTACAATTCAGATTTATTATTAAAGAATTCAAAACTTTCCGGCATTAGTGAGGCATGTATTTTCAATAGCTTTCCATCTTTTTATGTTGTTTCTAAGACATCAATTGATACTAGACATGATTTCTTCGAAGGAATATTTAAGAACAATACGAGCTTGATCATTTTGTACACCCTAAAGCACATTTAACGAAAGATTTTACGTTTAGCATTCATTGCAAACAGACGTATTCTTAATGGTTTTCAAAAAATTAAATTAATTTTTTAAAAGTCGGTCCAAAGTTAGTTTTTATTGGAAGGACATTTTACGTGAAGACGCGACGACCTTTTCCGATTTAATTGCGCGCGAGGTTGGACAGAAATCCGTTATGGACGAAAATAGTCATGGCCCATAAAAAGAAGGATGGTAGTGATGTCCCCTCGATCCCTTTCCAACCTGATCAAAGATCCAAACGATGACTCAGCCATGTTGAGAAAGTGGAGAGCCAATCATCCCTTGCAAGAGCCCTGAAAAGACACAAGAGAGATCTTCGTGCGATGGCTGGCTCATTTGGTTCGGAAAAAGTCCGCTAAAGTTGTGGGTCCCATCCATATACGATAAAAAAGAAGAGAGAAGACCGAGAAGCCTTTATTTAGCAATACATTATTTATTAAAAAATTAATTAAGATCAGCAATTATTGAAAATATTATTTCAAAAAATTAAACTGTATTGAATCAGGTTTTTGGTCGCATTTCGGGTTGTGACACAAATTGGTGACTGTTTTTTCAATTTATAGCATTTTGAAAAATAGACAAACATATTTCAAAGAAAAAGTGAATGCCTGAAAACGTCGTCCAAGTGAAAGCCTGCAATATTGAATTTCTTTTTTCTCATATCATTTTGAAAATACATAAATTATTCACTCATCATTGACTAAAATAAATTTCCTTATGGTGAGCAGTTATTTAAAAATATTATAGACAAAGGAAAAACCAAGGGTGGTGGTTTTAACATCCGTTTTTTAGCGAAATCATTATATATTCAGGCTTTCGTTATTTATTTTGTACTAAACTTCTTTTTTTTCGTAGCACCCCAGCAAATTGCAACTTCCACATTCTTACAATCGTTGAGACCTCTAGCTTATGAAAAATATCATACAGCTAATGGTTGTATCGAATTCACTATTGGCCCCCGTCTAGCTTCGCTGCGATTATTCGCCTCAAGAGCCGTCGCTCAAAGGCGTTCAATATATTTGCAGATGCTTGGGTTAGGGTCCATGTTTCACACCCATAGCATAACACAGGTCTTATCATAGATTTGTATTACTGGAGCTTCATTTTCCTGTGTATGCAGCTGGTCTTCGAAATCGTCAACACTGAATAAAATATTTTATTTGCGAGCTGTATTCTTCGGCGTATTTCGTCTCTTTCATTACCGGTTCTCGTTATTTTGGCGCCTAAATACACAAATTCGCCAATATTTTCGACACTGTATTCGCCAAGTGTGGTATTTTGCGTATTTTTTTC
The DNA here is from genome assembly GCA_963969285.1 of Odontomyia ornata. Classification (NCBI taxonomy): domain Eukaryota; kingdom Metazoa; phylum Arthropoda; class Insecta; order Diptera; family Stratiomyidae; genus Odontomyia; species Odontomyia ornata. Next base: position 182,293,617 of record OZ017738.1, read on the forward strand.
TTGACTGCATCATGAGTTTTGTTTCATTTTCATTGATTTGTAGTCCTACTAGTCTTGCTGCACTGTCGAGTTTCAGGAAGAGTTCTTTGGCAGTTGTTACGTGTAATGAACGTGAAAAATGTTGATATTGTCCGCATAGGCTACTATTTGGCTCGACTTATACAGTAATGTACCCCGTGTATCGACAGGTAGCTTTTTAATGACGCACGTCGGTACTAAATTGAACAGCAATGGGGCCAGCCCATCTCCCTGATTTAGTCCGATATTTGTGTCAAAGACCTCGGTGCGTTGGTTATTGATGCGGACTTAGAAGGTCAAATCATTGTCAAATTGGTAAGATGGACTAATTTGGATAGAATGCCAAATCAAATCATTATTTGATACAGTACGTTACGATCAATACTATCATATGCGTGCTTAAAGTCAACTTTGGTGCACTTCTATGTTGAACTCCCAGCATTTTTCAAGCACCCACTTGACAGTGAACAATTAATTTATGGGTCCTATCAGCTCTAAATCCGCCTTGATACTTCCCAATAATACTGTTGGCGTATGATCTGGCTTTATTTTCTAAGATCTTGGAAAATATTTTGGGCGGCGTACAAAGCAGTGATAAGACTCTTTAATTTTCGCATTATAGTTTGTGACCTTTTTTGTGGATAGGGAATATAATAGATTGGCTCCACTTGTTCGGCATATGCTTTTGTTGACCAATGTGCTGGGGGATTTTATAGATGGCTCTCTGAACACCGCTGCCACCATATTTAATGAGCTTCACTGGAATCTCATCGATGCCTAGCGTTTTATTACTTTTTTTGGGCTTTAGTGGTAGAGAAAACGTTTGCACTAAACTATTTTGTTAAAAAAAAAACCAATTATTTAAGCGTAGTTACCAAATTCAGCTTTAAATAAGTTCTAATCAATCACAACATTCATTGTAAATATCAGCTTTCAAGTAATTATCGTTCAATTTGCCGGCATACCAAGATACCGACATGAGGAACAACGGAAGGCATCACCCACATAACAGTTTCCAAATGATGATTTTAGCTTTTTGGCAGTATTTAGTGTTTTGTTCAACCGTCAATTCATTCGATAGACCATATGAACAATTCTTGCATGTTTTTCGCTTACCCGTAGTACTGCAAACTCTTAGAGACGATGGGTCCAGGTTTGCGTGATTTTCTTTATCCCAGAGCTCATACGGATCACTTTATTCTTGATCTTCATCGCCATTTACACTCCAAATCAGCTCCTTTTTGCTTGCATCATTATTCAAGGACAATTTCGCCCGGAAAATTAATTTCACTGAAGCACTTAATTAATATTTTGGTTTTCCACCTATAATTGCTTCTTGCTCTGACATAGTCGGACAATTTTAATTGCAAAATAATCTGCATTTGGTCCAAATCTAATGAAATTGGTCCACACAGAATAATTGAAAGTTTCAGCAAGTTCAAAACCTTGGTTAGCGATTCCACTGTGCAGTCTGCATTTTTACTGAAACATCTGTAATTTCTTCTAAACGTTGAGATTCATTCTTTTAAACGTTGGGATTCATTACCATTCGATGCAAAGAATGTTTTCTCACCAGACGAACTATTCAATATTTCCATGAAAGATAGAAAGCACGTCCCTAGCCCTATCTTTTTCTTTTTGTTGTTTTTTTTGTGTTCGGAAGTCGAATGCCGTTTATGCGCAGAGTGTGGGATTCCCATGCTCGCAAGATGGCAACTGGACTAACCACTAATCACCTCCCCTGTCAACCTGAGAACCCAGCCTGGAACCGTTTGACACATTACTTCGGGCCAGGCCTCGTTTTGTTTCGCCGTGAGGCGCCTTCAAGCTGGGGGATCCCTCTCCTAGCAGAAGGGGGAGGGGTAGTCCCAGCCAAGCGATCCCCCAGCCTCAACGCCCCCAGCTGCTGTGAGTCCCTTTTATCTTTTAGGACTGCCCGAACATAATGAGCCGCCTGGTTCCATTTGTCAAGCGATTCAAGCAGCACCGCAACTATATTATCCGAGGTGAGCTCCCCCGTCTCCCTGTAGGGGTTACTTCGCAGCCTGACACATTTTGTGCACGCATAAAATGTGTGGCAGGCATTGTCTTTCTCTTCTGGGCAATACCGACAATCGGAGGATCGTGACTTACCAATCTTGTGCAGATAAGACTGAAAATACCCACGCTCGCTCAAAAGCTGGGTCAGATAGAAGTCAGTCTCACTACGTCCTCGATTGAGCCACGGTTTCACGTCAGGGATGATGCGCGCAGTCCACCTTCCCTTCGTGCAATTTACCCAAGACTGCTGCCAATCGTTGAGTGAGCGCTGGCTCTCCTCGTGGACAACCATCTCCCTTGCATCCTCGTTTCGGCGCAGGTAAATAGTATGGCACTCTCTAGCAAGGAGGGCGACTGGTATCATGCCTGCAATCACTCTCACCGCCGAATCAAAGACTGTTGGATACGAAGATGCAATCCTTAGTGCTCCTCTTCTCTGTACCTGTGCCAAGTGTTTTCGGTATACTTCCTTACTCAGAGCGTCACCTACAGTAGCACTGACCCTACAGAACTCATCAAGAGGCATCTTCTTGATGGGCTGGGTCACTCTACATTGGCCATAAGTCGACTCAGAGCCGATACTCCCGAAGCAGCCATCTCAGCCGTTGCCCTGATTTGCTCAGAGAAACACATCTTCGAGTCGATCAGCAGCCCCAGCTCACCCTCACTTGGCGCATTGGCATACGTACCCTAAGTTGCGCTTATTCAACGGCGCGTCCAGCGACCAGAACCGCAACATCATCCGTATAGCCGAACAAGCGCGACTCATCTGGCATCTCTAGTCTTAACAATAATTACAAATAAATGCTAGAGTGATTTGTAAAATGAAAAATATCCAAATTTCAGCGTTCTCCAAATGAACAAACGTCCGCAAACCACACGAAATGCAGGTACAACCGAAAGGCACAACTTTCTTCCCTTACATGTCGTCCGAGCTCCATGTAGTTCCTTGCTACAACTCTACAAACGCTTGTTGGGAGAAATTCGCTGTCCCCACGGATTCACCCAAGCGATTGGCAACTAAATCTTTCCAGCGAACTTAGAACACAGTTTCACTAATTTACTTCACAATCCCAGGACAATTTTCATGCACAATCGATTACCGACACATTCAAGACTTCTTTTGGAATATTTTCAGCGAATAGTGTGATATTTTTGGGGTTTAAATCTGAATCAGGACTTGCTCGATATGAAACACTGCGAGATGTGCAATGAACTTTTCTCGTGTTTTTCATTGTTTTTTTTTTACATTTTAGCCATCACAAAACTGCAAAATTGTACTCAAACTGGACAACACAGCACTGCATTGCACGCACATTTTCCCTGCTCCTCATTCGAATCACTTGCAGTTACTTTTTATTAGCATTTAATTTTTCTATATTATTTGCCGACGCGAACAGCTCGGTTGCTCGGTCACAACTCCTGTCCGTTGCTCGGCACGGTTCTTCTCGACCCATTTCCAGTCATCACAGAAACCAGCTGTCGCAAACATCCAGGGAACCTATAATTATTTGCCTTGCGCGGATATTTTTGCTTTGTGGAGGGAATTCAGCCTTAGTTTATGTCTTTACCGGTGGAAATTATAGTCTGTGACAAAAAAAAATAGTAGGACTACCATTTGTTGCAAATAAGATACGAACATTCACTTCTGCTGACTTACGAACGATTCAGTTGTTCGTTTTGATAAATTAAAATTTTGCGTCGTAGAGGATGATGTTATAATTGTTCCCTTTAAAAATGTTCTGATTACTTGCAGACGTTGTGCTAGATTGCATTGGCGAAGGAATATTTTCTAGTTTCGGTTTATCATTTTCTTGTTTAATATCTTTTAATTTTTTCATGGTATCCTCTAACTCCTGTTGTCCTTTGGTGGAAGTTCCTCGAGCAGTTTGAATATACAGACTGCTCAATTACAGCAAACCAAAAGGTAATTATAAGGGTAATCAATTTGGTTACATATTTTAAGTATTTTCACCATGCTTTTTTGGTGTTATTGCAAGAGTTTAGCGGGCAAGAGAGAAGTACTCGTAATTGGTGAGTTTAATTTTGGAACATTCTTCGCCCTTCTTCATATATGTTTACTTGTTTCACTAATGACATGGATTATGATGGAGTTAAGTCCAATAGTCGAGTTATACCGCATGATAATACCGGCCGGTTTACATTGAAATTTTTAGAAATTACACATTAGCTGAACTTTTCTCTCAATAAATTGAGGGTACCACGCGATTTATGGTACTTATTTTGTACCTTTCCGATGCAGCTTTTTCATGCCGAAAAAAAACCTCAATTTTTCGTTGACGGCAACTACATTTTTATCTTCATTAAACAAGTTGCTTTCCAAAATTAACAAGCCTTTTGTCATGCAATTTTTCTTTGTACAGTGAAAGTTTGGTGACATTTGGTTCAGTGGAAGCGAAGTTATTGCATCTAAAGTGAGAGTATATTTGTGTCATCGGTGCAAAAATGAATTTCGAACAAAGAGCTAATATCAAATTTTGTTTTAAAATCGGTAAAACGTTTATCGAAACATTTGAATTGATGAAAAAAGTTTATGGCGATGGTTCTCTATCTCGTGCCATAATTCATGAGTGGTTTACACATTTCAGAGGTGGTCGTGAGGACATAAATGACCACCCAAAAAATCGCGTTTGGAGAAGTCAAAAATCAAGTCGGTGCTCATTTGTTTTTACGATTTCAAGGGAATTGTCCCCAAGGAGTTCGTGCCAACGGGCCTGAATACAGCGCAGGAGGAAGCTGATGCTTATTGCATGATAGTGCACCATCTCATCGATCCACTCTTGTAACAGATTTTTTGACTTGAAATCGCATTTTAACTATAAATCACTCACCGCATTCGCCTGATATGGCTCCCTTTGACTCCTACTTATTCGGGAAATTGCATTTGGCCATGAAAAGAAAACGCTTTGCGTCCGTAGGGGCATCCAAAAGGCTTGTAGCGACGTCCTGAAGTACATTCCAATCAATGACCTGAAGCACTCTCTTGAAAAGCTTTTGGATCACGCAAAAGAGTGTATCGAGGCCGGAGAAGACTATTTTCAATAAATAAACTCGAATTTATCTGAACAAAGCTCCTGTCGTTTCTGTTTTAGCTCAGTCTCGTTTATTTTGGAACGTTCCTTGTATTTCGAGATTGTAAGCCACGTTGAACTGTTGATTTCTGCCGATCCAAGGATGCTTTGAGCAAGGTTACCATTTTGCTTGATTTGAAGTCTTTCACCTGTTTAATCTAAGAAGTATCAAAAATTTGAATTCTATGCAAAAGATGGAGGCTTTTTAAGGCAATTCTATTAAGTGGTGATATAATCCAAAGGCTCAAACAAACAAAAAATTTAATTTGCCTAGTTATCCAAGAAGGAAACTAGCTATCTACATTGTCTAACGATATCAGTGTAAGTATTTGTTCATACTTGTGGCTAATAGTGCATAATTTCATTAAACTAACGATGCCCAATTTGTTATTTCAAATGAAGGAGTAGTTCCTAATAATTTAAATGCTTTCACTTTCTTATGCTTCATAATTTACTCATGATTATTGAATATTTCACTGAAATACCTGAAATTACAAAACCGAAATCAAAGTAATTAATTTAGTTGATTTAATACATTTCCGTTGAAAGTAGGACTAACTTGTTAATCATTTCAAATTACAGGACCATTAACTTCGCCGTAAGTGGCAAAGTATCATTTCATGCCGAATTTTTGAAATTCCGCCTTCTAAAAGCTAAACTTAATTTAAAATGCTCATTCGTTACTCATTAACTTATTAAATTCGCACAATTACTTTCACGAGATCTATCCAATGAAAGTAATTGCAATTAACGCAGTCTCCGTAGAAGAATCATAGAAATAAATAATTCACATACCTATCACACAATTCGAATATTTCTTTTCTAGGGCCGACGTTTCTTTTTCCATTTAATTGCACGTGATTACTTCAGAATTTAGTTCACACGTGGCAACAAGCGCAATTATTATGAAGCCTCAGTTCTCATCGGATTGCATGACAGGTCCATTGCAATATAAAACGCATGCCAAAGACATTCACTTAATTGACGAGAAAATGAAATTTCATGAAAAGATGATTAAAATTCTTAAACTGGCTACTTCGGAATAAAGTTTTCTCGCGTTTCCCATATCTTGGTGCTTGGATCGTCTTGAACTAACGGTTGAACGTAGGCAAATTACTCCTCTTTATAATTAAATGTTTATAGTTTTGCTAGAGGTGAGTGCATATGGCGAGTCTACTACAAAAGATACTGGGTCGTAAAAATGCACAAAACATTAATCATTATGCACCAAGTAATTATCTTTAATAGGCCATTTTATTGCTCAAAAGTGTACGTGGTAATGATGACTAGAGCCCTGAGAACATCTTCAAGAATGGCGCCTTTTCTTCTGCGGCTAGGAAAGTTGCATCAATGATTACTTACATGGTGCCATGCAGAGGTAGTGCAAGTGCCAATGTACCTTTTAAGTTAAGTTCAATTAGGATGGAGCTAATGCGAAGGCTAATTGGACTTTAAAGAGCATGATTGCTTGCGTCTTCGCGCAAACACTTCAATTTCGTGTACCTTAATGAGTAATTACCCTTGAATGAACGCATTTTCCCACAAAACCTTTTCATTGTGCCTATCATGAGTGTAAGCTTTTATCTTATATCTCAATTGATTTTCAAGCTGCCATGGTGAGTGAACAAATAGCATTTAGTAGGTACAAATCCAAGTCATTATTCTCCTTGACATTTACAAACGAAATAGAAGCCTCAGATGACACATCGTGAATTGTTGAAACTTCGACTAGACCTAAGTTAGCGGAGGATGAGCATTTCAGCGAATCATCAAGAATCCATTTCTGGCTTTGCCATTTCATCTTTAACGTGAATTCAAGCGGAAAACAAAGGAATTCACTCGCTATCTAGATACACGGGCGCTTTAACATTCCTGATCCCATTCTTTACAATTGCCGCCATTTCAGCTGATGAATGGATGCTGCAACTGGACGCATATCGCCGCAGATAAAATCACTCAATCTCGAGAACAAAAGCTCGTCATGTTACTGTCGGTGAGTTTTGTAATTCTCCGTAAAGTCTGTGCAAACTTGCCGGCCTGCAATTGCTTCAACATGAACAATAACTCGAATCCATCACTGGTTTGCATCACACGACAAACAAGGCCTGTCATCTTCGCAGCACGCCAGATCTCAGCCTTTCCAGTACCAACGGGTTAGGGTTCGCAAGAAGAAATTCTTATGCCATCTTAATTTGCAAGATGCCTGATTGCTTATGCCATGGATATCCATCAAAGAAACAATAACACGCTGAATGCGATGTAGAAATTGCAACTTCAATTCATGTATGATCTAGTCTTTGAAATCGAATGAAAAGATATTGCCTGGGCTAAAAGTATCTTTAGATCTTGCATAAATACCGGAGCATCATGCAGACAATGCTGGTTTGAATAGTAATCAGCGATTTGCATTAAATTTTGCGATCAATCAACGAATTGAAAGTCAAAGTGATATCGGGCAAAGATATACCAATCAACATTTCGTTAGAAATAGGAACAAGGAAAGCTTTATCATTTCAAAAGCGCCACAACTATTACGGTTGGTCCCTTCAAAAGAACCAATTATCTTTTGGGTATTGAATTTGCAAAGGAATACTAAAAATATTATTTATCGAGTCAATCAGGTATACAGCGATATAATAAAGGCTAATGCCAACTATCTCTGTCTCTGGTTTAAGTGAAAACGAGCAATACGATAATCTCCTATTCCAGATGAAGATGCCAGAGCTTGCAAATAGTGAAAATAGTCTCTCTAAAAGAGAAAAATTTTCTCACAGCTGCAGTGCTTCAAAAAAGTATTGTCAGATGTGAGATGTACATCCAACCAAAAAGGATGTGAATAAGACGTTAGAAACGGAGTGTGGGGATTGGAACAAGGGTTTACCATAATAGGTAATTCTGAGAAAAATAAAATAAAATCGTTTAAGAATGCGATGGATCCTTCTGTCACATTTTGCCGCGATGACATCGGCAACATCATCGCTGATGAAAACAGGATTAAAGAAAGATGTGCATCAGTTTTCAAGGACCTATTTAGTACCGCACTAGTTATGTATGCATCAGCACACATTAATAATAAAAAAGACATTTCCCCGGCGTCTGCATCTATTCTGCCGGATACCGAAACTTTAGAATCTACGAAAAATGACACTGTCTAGGAAACTGTGCAAACGTTTATAAAATGCCAGACGCATCGTCAGCAAAGTGAAAAATTATTAAAATCATGGAATACGAACTGCTCGCCCAGTTGCGCGTTTAATTCCGACATACAAGCTTCGATGTAACATATAAGTTAGTTCCAACCTTTGATAAATTTAGTAAACTTTAATTGCTTGCGCGTTTTACTTCTTCCTGGTGGATTTTGGGATTTTAAGTTTTCCCTCCGCTCGCTCCTCGCTACATATGTGGCGCAGTCGGTAAACGCGAATTAAAATCGCAAGGAAAACGGGCGATTTAGTGTTCGAAAAGAAAACGAAAATTTGCTCGTTAAATCAAGGAAACAAAACTTTAAAGAATATTTTAAAACCAATAATTAACAGCCGCGAGTTTCGGCAAGAACAGCATATCTTGTCTTATAATAAATACTCAGTGGTTAAAGTAAAGTTTAATTGTGGATACAAGGGAGGAGAAGCGACACGCTCTTCATCTGACCTTCAGGACGAAAAACATGGAGGCCAGAATCGTGGAATTATAAGGAAACTTGAACCAAAAGGAAGCAGATTATGCGCAACTCGCAGTAGCTGTGCAAAAGCTAATAACACATCGTTCAATAAGTCCCGAGACTAACCCAGATATGGTGCTAGTAGTACCAAACAGGCCACGTTTCCATAGAGTGCGAACCTTTACATGAAACATGTAAAAATTTCACGTCGATCGAATCACAGAAAGCAGAGTTATCGAGGTTAGAGTAAAGTTTCGAGTTGGTAAAACATTGTTTTTTAATGGGTAAAAACACCGTAGAAGCTCAGCAATGGCTTGAAAAACGTTGCCCGGACTCCTCTGCATCGAAATCAACGATTTGTCTTGATATGCTGAGTTTAGACGTGGTCTCTGAATCGTCGATTCGTTGCTGTTTTTGTTCCACTGAAAGCAATCACGGCACCCACTTGGAAAAAACCTTTTTCATGCTCAATTTTTCATGAAAGATTGTAAATACGCTTCTAAATGATATCTGTGTCATTTTTGCAATCTCACGGACCTTCACTTTGCGATTTTTCCTTACAATTTTCAACGCTTCATTCACATTTTCCTGTGTAACGGCCTCCAATGGCCTACCCGAACGTTCCGCATCGTTTGTGTCCGTACGACCATAACTCAGCATATCAAGACAAATCGTTGTTTTCGATGCAAAAGAGTCCGGGCAATGTTTTTCCAGCCATTGCTGGGCTTCTAAGGTGTTTTTACCCATTGAAAAACAATGTTTTATCAACCCGAAACTCGCTTTTACCATTTTTCAATTAAATTACAAAGTGACATTACTCTAACCTCGATAACTCTGCTGCCTGTGATTCGATCGACGTGAAATTTTTACATGTTTCATGTAAAGGTTGGCACTCTATGGAAACGTGGCCAGTTTGGTACTACTAGCACCATCTCTGGGTTAGTCTCGGGACTTATTGAACGATGTGTTAAGTAACCAGATCAGGGATGACCAAATTGGTCGCCTAGCAGAAGCTGTTCATCAATTAAGCCTACATAACAATGCGGACCCATCACAAAAAATTTTAATGGAAATTCGGCAAATGGCAACATTCACAGGGACAGGAGATGTGTCAATCAACGGATTTATAAGTAGCATTGAGTTCTACTTAAACAGCATCGCAGACCCCAATACAAAGCAAATTGCTACTCGAGAAGATACAAGGAGCCACAAAATATGCCGCGATCAATCTTCGAGATCCAAACAATTGGGAATCAATCAAGGAAGCACTACAGCTACAGTACAAACCCGATACGGAGCTGTACTCGATATATCGATGGATCAGCAATCTGAGAAGCAACACCGTAATTTATTTAGCATTTAACCTACAGAAAATTATATGTAAAAAGATGAACTAAGTTTTTTCTATGAAAATTCGCTGTTCGTGGATCTTAGCAATGTTGACGCAATTCTAGTCAACGCTGCCAAAGAAATGACACAGGGAGTTCTTCTAGAAAAATAATTGGAATACAAGATGTAAATGATATTATTGGTATAATGAGAAGTAGGAGATTTGAGAATGCGTGCATAAAGCACGAATACAAGCCTGAGAAACTAAAAAATCCAAGTGCTAAGAGAATGTTCGGGAGTGACCAACAAAAACCTAATACGATTAACAGAAATTCCGGTAATGATCCAATACATGTGAATAACTCGGGACAATTCAGACATAAATTAGACGACAACAGACAACAGCATAACGATGTAAATCGAACTGCCAATATAAATCAATCTTCTAATCATTTCAATAATAATTCCAGTCAATTCCGAGCAAACAATATCCAAAATAACAATTTCTGATATTCAAACCCCCAGTATAATAAAAATTCCGGTCAACGTCGCCAATCAGGCCAAAAAGAAGTGAAAACGTCACCTTACATAGGCCAGAACCTACGGAAACCGACAATGTTGAAAGAAGGCAATCCAGAAACTCATCTCAAAATTTCACTGATAGTTATCTGGGAGAAAATTATAAGCCTTTATGCCTTGATGTTAATCCAGACTTCTTGGAAATAAATAATAAAGATACAGAGGCCATGTTTTTTCAAAACTAGTCTTGGATGTATTGCCAAAGATTACAATAACAATAAATAATAAAACTTATGTCACTCTCGTATATACGGAATCATCGTTCTCTATAATAGATAAATCTCTCGATTGTTTAAAAAAATTGGCAATCAACCCTATTTTATTTAGTACAATCACCAATAAAGATGTGATTGAACATGAAGTTCATACTGTTGCTCCGAAGGAATTTAAATTACCTTCGGCGGCAAGAATCAGATGGATGGTTAAGTCTCTACCAAGGAGAAAATACCAATTTATTATCGATATGGATCTGTGGCGGCACGGGACGCCCCAACTACAACATCTTCCTCGCGCCGCAAGCAGATCCTGCTCCCGCGGCAGATTTTCGCAGCGCATCACGGCTGAGCAGCATCCCCAAAATCGCTGCCAGAAAATAGAAGATAGCTCGTGCCGTTCTTTCAGATTCTCATGATCTGATATGACGGTCTCTTCGTACTGCGCTGCAGTCAAGCTACGCTTTAAAATAGTGATTATCATTCTTGTCCTTTAAAGTAGAATTCTTGTGTCTTGTTCTATCTTGTCCGCGCCTTGACTAAATTTAGCTTATAACGTCTGCAAGTTGTACTATCTCGCATTTAGTGTTTAGCATAATACATGAGTCAAACGATAACACTCGTTTTTTAATTCATGTCGTTTAGTTGTCTTTCTCTCCTTGGTTGAAGCGCTTCTACTTTCGTTCTGCCCGCAACCAGTCCTTGTCAGGACCACACACCCTGTCAAAGAGTAAAGTTCCGTCGGCGAACGTGAAGGAGCTAGTCCTTGTTAGGACAAGCTCGCTCAGTGTGCAGGCCCTCAAGGAGATAGAACGAGAGGGCCAAGACCAAAGTGGTGACCCTGATTCGGACACAGCGGAATAAGCTGCTAGCATGGTCCTTGGACGGGATGACGATGACCCGCGCATCGCCACACAAAGTGGCGCGGAATTCTGTCCACAACCAAGCGACCAGTCGACGACTCCTGAGGTCAGCGCCGTCAGCCAGTGCAAGCTGCCCCCCTTCTGGCGAGCCAATCCGGAGCTGTGGTTTTTTCAGATCGAGTCCCAGTTCGAGGTTCACAAGGTCATACGGGACTCACTGAAATACCACCTGACAGTCTCCGCACTCGACCACGACACGATCGCTGACGTGACTGATATCATCCGCGCACCGCCTGAGGCCGACAAATACAAGCTGCTAAAATCTACTATCCTCTCTCGCCTCACTGACTCCCCCGACGCCCAGCTGCATAAGCTCCTCACGGGCGTCGAGCTCGGGGATAGACGGCCATCGCAGCTTCTACGCCACTGCGAATCAAATGGCTGGACCTGCTGCCGCAACAGACGCAGCGCATGCTGCTTCTGATTCAGAATCAGACGCTGGAGGAACTCGCTGCGGCGCAAACGAAGCTCACGACATGGGCCCCGCAATAATGGCCTCATCGCTCGAACCAACTTCGCGGACTACAACCCCTTCAACTGGCTCTTCTTCAGCGCACAGCTCGCCCGACCAAATTGCCATCGAACTGGCGGCCCTACGCCTAGCAATAGCCCAGTTAACCAGCCTGACTCAAGAGAAGCTGCAAACACCACGCGCTAACAACAGCCATCAGCACAGACGCTCCTCATCCCGAGTAGGCCAAAGGGCACGTTCTACCAGCCCAGGCTCTGCAGCCCGCTCGGGACTTTGCTTTTACCACAACAAATTCGGTACGTTAGCAACTCACTGTAGGCCGCCGTGCACATTTCCAGCTCAACCATCATCCAACTGCTCGGAAAACTAAGCTCGCCGGCGGTGCATTCTGCGGACACCGCCGGCGCCACATCAGAGAAGCGCCTGTACGTCATCGACCGCTACAGCAAGAAACGCTTTCTGGTAGATTCCGGCTCCGTCGTGTTGATCATCCCAAAGCACTTCTGCGCCGAGCCTCTCAAGAGACAGCCAAACCTTACGCTACAGGCAGCCAATGGCACCCCCATCATCACCTTCGGTACCCAAAATCTTACGCTGGATTTTGGGTTACGTCGACCATTTCACTGGCCGTTCGTCATAGCGGATGTCCAGACGGCCATCTTAGGTGCAGACGCGCTTAAACACCACGGGCTTCTGATCGATCTACGGAACCGGCGCCTCTTAGATGACTGCACCAACGTCTCAACTAGCTGTTTTCTTGGCCCGGCACCACCGGTGCACAGCATTTACATCTGCACCACGGCAGAACCACCGGCCTCGGTACCCTCCATCGGTGACCCATACAGGGCTGTCATCGATATGTACAAGCGCTCAACTATCCAGCCTGGCGAGTTGGCCTCAATCGCCGACCTCCCCGTGCACCACGAAATCATCACACACGGCCCACCCGCCTTCGCACGATCACACCGCCTCGCAGGCGAGCGTCTCATCGCCGCAAAAGCCGAATTTGATCTCCTTTTAGCCCGAGGCGTTGTTCGACCACCTCAAGCCAGCCTACCTAGAGCAGTCCGAAGACCAGCCATCAACTCCATCACCGGCATCGCCACAGCTACCGCCTACTACCACGAAGAAATCAGTCACTTTCTCACTCCCTTCAGCTACCGCGAAGCTCACTGGGGAGGGAGTGACTGTGGCGGCACGGGACGCCCCAACTGCAACATCTTCCTCGCGCCGCAAGCAGATCCTGCTCCCGCTGCAGATTTTCGCAGCGCATCACGGCTGAGCAGCATCCGCAAAATCGCTGCCAGAAAATAGAAGATAGCTCGTGCCGTTCTTTCAGATTCTCATGATCTGATATGACGGCACGAGCTCAACGCAAAAAGTCTCTTCGTACTGCGTTGCAGTCAAGCTACGCTTTCAAATAGTGATTATCATTCTTGTCCTTTAAAGTAGAATTCTTGTGTCTTGTTCTATCTTGTCCGCGCCTTGACTAAATTTAGCTTATAACGTCTACAAGTTGTACTATCTCGCATTTAGTGTTTAGCATAATACATGAGTCAAACGATAACACTCGTTTTTTATTTCATGTCGTTTAGTTGTCTTTCTCTCCTTGGTTGAAGCGCTTCTACTTTCATTCTGCCCGCAACCAGTCCTTGTCAGGGCCACACACCCTGTCAAAGAGTAAAGTTCCGTCGGCGAACGTGAAGGAGCTAGTCCTTGTTAGGACAAGCTCGCTCAGTGTGCAGGCCTTCTAGGGGATAGAACGAGAGGGCCAATACCAAAGATCTCCTCAATACCCTTGATACTCTTATCGACATCGAAGAAAAAACAATCTCATTACATGGGCAAGTGATAAAGTTCGCTAACATCCCAAGTACTTTTGATGAAATTTGCTCATTAGAAAGCGTTGAGCATGATTTTTGTAAAAAGGTTAAAATTAGATCACCTGAACGGAAGAATACTCGAAAATTATAAAAGTGATCAATAAATTTAATAAAATCTTTTCCAAAGAAGGAGATAAACGAACAATTATCCCGTCCGTTCAACATGTAATCAAAACAATAACGGTGGCTCAAATAAACTCTAAATTATACAGGTATCCTCCAAATAGAAACAAAAGGTAAGAAGGCAAATCGCCGAATTAGAATCTCAAAGTATCAATATTCAAGTCCTTTGATTATCGTTCCGAAAAAATGTGACAATTACGGAATTAAAAAGTTTCAACTTGTAATCGACTATCGAAAACTTAACTTAATTACGATAGACGATAAGTACACATTACCCAACATTGATTCCCTATTAGATAAGCTGGACAGAGCTCAGTACTTTCCACAATCGATTTAGATAAAGGTTACCATCAGATTTTGGTAAAAGTATATCGATCGACACAAGACCACATTCGTGACACCCCACGGTCTTTACGAGTTCGTTAGAATGCCTTTCGGTTTAAAAACTGACCCGCAAAATTCCAGAGACTCATGAATGATGTGTTGAGGGAATTTATCAACGTATTTTGTATCGTTTACCTAGACGAATATTCAGTACATCGCTACAAGACCACATTACGTCAAAAACAAAAATCTTTAAAGTCTTAGAGGACAACCATTTGAAGGTTCAAATTGATAAATGCAACTTTATGTAAAGGGAAACGAATTTTTTAGGCCATATATTTACCAAAAAAGGGCTAAAACTGAACCCAGAAAAAATAACAGTCATCCAAGATATAAAACTACCACAAGCGGAGAAACAGATTAAAAGCTTTTTATATCTCACAGAATTCTATAGTAAATTCATACGCGACTAAGCAAAAGTAGCGCAGCCCTTTACCGAATTCCTGAAAAAGGACTGTAAAATTAACACAAAAGACCCCTTATATATCTAAGCCTTCGAAAAATTGAAAAAACTTATCAGTACTCCTCCTATTTTACGTTTCCCTAATTTTTATATCTCAGTGAGTGATGCGTCAAACTACGCGATAGGCGCCATTCTTTCTCAAGAAGGCCATCCTGTC
This sequence comes from Odontomyia ornata, assembly GCA_963969285.1. NCBI lineage: Eukaryota > Metazoa > Arthropoda > Insecta > Diptera > Stratiomyidae > Odontomyia > Odontomyia ornata. The sequence continues at coordinate 182,308,950 of OZ017738.1, forward strand.
TGCTTTGCATGCAGGATACTTAATCATCATGAGCAGAATTACTCTGCTATCGACAAGGAATTCTTAGCCATCAAATGGTTGGTGGGATATTTTAGACCATATTTGTATGGGAATAAGTTTAAACTTTTCACAGACCATCAGCCCATCAAATATCTACATGCTAAATATAGAGGTAAGGACCTCTCAGCAAGACACCAAAAATGGCTTCTAAAACTAAGCGAATATCAATTTGACATCGAGTACATTAAAGACAGGGAAAATAGGGTGGCAGACTATTTGAGCCGATTAGAACCAAATGAAGACATCAAATCAGAAATTCCAAAATCAGATAAAACAGACACATCTTCAGAGTTAGGACTGCTGTTGAATATCGAAAATGAAAACGATGATGCCACTATGGCCACTATACACCCCGCAGACGAAGAACTCCTTGATCACATACCAATCAAGGAAGAAATAGTTAACAAATACAATACCCAACTAATCCTTACAAACAATAAAGTATGCGAAATGGAGTTTATTCCCAAGAAACGTTTCTTTTATATAGCTAAATACGACTTTGTTAATCTTGAAGACATCTTCAAGAGACATATTACAAAAGAGACAATCGGAATATATTCCGAATTACCTGACAATAAATATAACATTGTGTCTGTGTGGTCTAATGGTTAGAGCATGAACGCATAAGCCGAGGGTCCCAAGTTCAAATCTCATTGGAAGCCATGTGATTCAGTTCAAGGGGTTTTTCGGACAGACTACGAGTGTTCACTCAGTGGTGATATGTACTGATTTGATCAAATCATATCATAGCGGAGCAGGCACACGGGGGCATCGTACTGACCAAACCAACTTCCGGAAAAAATCAATACGGTCATGAAAATGATATACTCTAACTATCTCTAAGCGAAGGCCCGAGAGGGGCTGTAGTGCTACAAAGAAGAAGAAGAAATATAACATTGCTCGACAAAAACTTCGCGAACTTTTTTCTAACGATAGACAAGTCAAGTTTATAAAATGCTCCTTTCGAGCACAAGATGTCGAAACAGAAGTAGAAGCTATTCGATAAATTTCACTTTATCATGTTTAAGAAAGTTTTCACTCAAGAATCAAAACTATTGGACTTAATTCATGTCCTAATAAATAAACGCGACGTGTGTCAAGCGGTTAAATGCGATAGAAAGCCCATTAAAACCAAATTTAAATTTTCAGAGACTTCAAATAAAATTAACCAAATAATTCAAATAGACGTTTTCGCAGTTCGGAAACAATCATTTCTCACAGTTATCGACGAAATTTCCAAATTTGGATCGGCATACTTCTTAACAGACAGAAATCATATAACAATAATTGATATCCTCGAAAACGTTTTGCGAGAGTTGGGAAACCCCAGAAAATAGTTGCAGGGAACGAATTTAACGATATCTTGATGTAAGAATTCTTGGACAGTGAGAATGTAGAGTTGCATCTTACTAAGCCACATAACAGTACAAGAATCGCGGACGTTGAGCGATTTCACGGAACCATTTTAGAGAAGTTTCGAATTCTGACCTATCAAAAAGGGAAATTTTCAACAGAAGAATGATGCAACAAACCGTTAGAAACTATAACGATAGGTATCATTACACTATTAAGTGTGCACCGAATGACGTCCGATTTCACAAAATAAGCTTTGAAAAAATCACAAAAAATCTGAGTATAGCAAAAGAGAAATGGATTAATAAGGCAAACAAAAAACGCAAAAGAATATGAAGAAAATAAAACAACGGGATTTATCAAAAATTATAAAGCTGCCAGACTTCATGATCAACTGAGATTTATAAAAAGCAAACTTGAAAATATCTACCCAAGTAATATTAAAAAGCCGTTGAAACACAACTTATTCCCCAACGAAGAAGTATCATTGGGCAAAACGACAGAATTTCCAATATTCACAGAGGAACAACAAGCAATTATAAATACTGCAATAAATGGAGGCTCAGATGACGACATCTGAACAACCGAATTCCGCCTAGATATTACTCGACGGGATATCAAAACATTAAGAGCTAAAAACCTGCTCAATTATAAAATTATCGAGTTCTACCTGAAACTCGTAGCGAAAAAGATAATTCGCAAAATCTTCCTAAAATATACGCGATGAGCACTTTCTTCACAACACACCTTCTTAATTCAGGGTACCAGGCCGTTAAAAATGGACGCGAAATGTCAAAATTTTTGAACTAGATATTTTATTGATACCAAATCACATCAACCAAAACCATTGGACCATTAGCATTAACCATAAACCATAAAGTATTATGACACATTAGGAGTACCAAACCCCTTTATAGTAAATACATTAGCAGACTTCTTAAAAGAAGAATCCTTGGATAAGCGCGGAATATCTATTGATCCATCGGTTTTCACGAAAATAGATCTAGAAAACACTCCTCAACAAGAAAATGGAAGTGACTGCGGCGTTTTTTGTTGCGGTATTGCAGGAAATATTGCCAGGGATCTTCCAATCTCATTTACACAGGAAAATATTCCATATATTAGAAACACAATGATAATTGAAATCATTCAAGGCAAATTAATACTTTAGCAGTATATTTATGCGATATTCTTATATTAAACGATTCTTATTCTATATCTTTCAGCTCTTTGTCACACTTTTTTCCATACTCCTCATAATGCTGCATCCAGTAAACGGACATTTGACCTTAACGAAAATCGAGGAAAATTCGGGTTTTACACAAGTTCACTTGAATGAAATCGAAACACCTACAAGATCCAACATAATCTTACATATAATAAACTCTACAGAAATCTTCGGAATAATTAACAAATTTAAAATGAACGCTGAACATTTAGATGAACAACACAAGGACCTTATCCGGACAGAACTTGAGCATTTGACTTATAAAGTAAAGACATTTACCCCATTAGAAATGAGACGACATAAAAGAGGACTCATTACTTTAGTTGGAAGCGCACAAAATTGGCTCTTCGGTACTATGGACGACCAAGACAGACGGAAAATAGACGATCACCGCACGAGCCAATGGGTAGCCTATGCGGACGAAATCAATATCTTATCACGGTCGTTAACAACTGCCAAAGAACTCTTCCTGAAACTCGACAACGAAGTAAAACTAGTAGGGCTACAAATCAATGAGAATTAAATAAAGCTCAAGACGCAGTCAAGGAAAAATATCACAAATGCGTGGCAAATTTGTATATTTAGGCAAGAAAAAAACGAGAACCAGTATTGAAAGAGACGAAATACGCGGAAGAAAACAGCTCTCAAATAAAATATTTTTTTTCTCAGTTTTGACGAACTTGAAGACCAGCTGCATACACACGAAAAAAAAGCTTCACGTGTACGAATCTGTGATAAGACTTATCTTATGCTGTAGGTGTGAAACATGGACCCTAACCCAAGCATGCGCAAATATATTGTACGCCTTTGAGTGACGGAACCTGAGGCGAATAATTGGAGCGAAGCTAGACGGGGACCAATGGCGAATTCGATATATGAAACTATGAGCTGTATGAAATTTTTGACGAGCTGGAGGTCTCAACAAAGCTGCAATGGGCTAACCACATACATCTTATGGACGAACCTTGGATACCCTAAAAGGTATTCGTTGGGGGAGCAGAAGGCTGGGGACCAGTGGGGAAACCGAAGAAACGCTATGTTAGTATAACTCGGTCGAAGAAGACAGTTCATCGCTGCTCGAATTCCGTAATCGGAGGACACAGTCAATGTACCGAAACAGTTGGAGGAGCTTCTTGCAGGTAGCGAAGGCCTGACAGGGGCTGTAGTGCTACGAAAAATAATTCTTCTGCTTTTCTTCAATTTTCCGTCTCTGAGAAGAAAATGATATTCTGTTCCCAAGAAAGCAACTAAGAAACAAGTGGAGTAGGAAGGCGAGTGCTCGTACCAGAAAGCGTTTGCAACCATTTTAGGGTTAAATATAGCCTTTGTGATGACATGAATCAATGACATGAATTATAAATCCGTTGAATATACAAGAAATCATTCAATTAAATGCGAAAGATCGAAAGTTTCTTCCATGAACCGAAAAGGCAGCCATTTTTGTTCCATCTCGAATAAACTTTCTAGATACTTGGCCGAACAAACAACATGAAATAAAACACTATTCTTGAATAAATATATGAACAAGTGAAGAGAAAGATCCGATCAAACATGTGGGATTTTGGCGTTTTGATCTGAATTTATGGAATCTGTATGGTGCAAGTTTTGATATTCACAAGACTTTATTTGAGTTGCTAACTTGTTTACAACCTTCTTGGCAAGAGTATTCTACTATTTCTTCAACTTTTTCATAAGAAGAAGAGTTTATTTCATTTTTATCTTTTGTTTTCTTAAGATTGAGCATATCTTTGATATACGCAGATAAATGAATAAAGCATGAAAAAATAATATAGATGGAAAAAATAAACTTATATAAATTCCATAACTATTGAAGTATTTTTAAATCTAAACAACATATATTAATAAGTATACATTACGTTTTTTCTGTTTCATATACTCTTGTATCAAAATAATCTACGCTGTTCCCAGGATACATTGTAGTTAGGATTTGTAGACCATTAGAGAAAGCTTACCTATAAAATAAGAAGAAATATATTTTAATATATCCATGAATAAAACCTATTCGCAATATGTGGTTATATTTTAATCAAGTATAAAATTTGAGATTGAGTGGAACATTTTATTATTTTGAATACTTGCCATATAATGGTTTTTTTTTTTGTTCAAGAAATACGTACTACCAACTGAGTGAAATCTAAAATGAGGAGATTCAACAAAAAAGAAACGTCATAAGCAGCAGTAGCAAAATACAGATAAAAATTCAGCATGAACGAACAGTAATGGCAACAGCCAGAAAGTAAACTCATGGAAAAAATGCTACCATGATCATGTCTAAATGAACCCCGGACTAGAGATGGCGGTTTTTTGTTAAAAACCAGGTTCTTCGTTTCCCCAGTTATTTTCGTCTACGGTTAAATGGGCGGTTTTTAATAGCGAAAACCCGGTTTTGAGAAAAACCGGCTTTTCGGTTTTTTTCTTAGCAAATTATTAATAGGGGTACCGGTTAATTCATGCGGTTTTCTAACAGATGGCGTAACTTGATTTTTATTCCAGTGATTCACCTTTCCAAATATGTGTTGAAAAGCTACTATCATATAGTTTCAGAATCAGTATGTGCCATTTAACTGAAGCATAAACAACAAACTCTTTTTTAATCTGAAAAAGGTCGAATTTTGTGCCGAATAAAGTGTTTTTGCGGGAAGTACTTATCCATTGAAAAAAAAGGCTGCCGTCAGTCATCGTTTTTTGGTGGAAGTATATGGTATGCATGCTCTAGCTGAGCGTACGTGCCAAAAGTGATTTACGCGGTTTAAAAGTGGCAATTTTTACTTGGAGGACGATGAACGGCCCGGACAGCCAAAAAAGTTTGAAAATTACGAATTGGAGACATTGCTCGACCAAGATCCGTCCTAAACGCAAGAAGAACTTGCAAAATCACTTGGTGTCGCTCAACAAACCATTCCCGATCGTCTAAAAGCAATTTTTCACAATAAAGAGAAAAAAACCGCACTAATTAACCGGTACCCCTGTTTTCGGTTTTTACTTACTTAATTCTTTAAATCAAAATGAGCTGAGGGATATTTCATCTTTTCGCTCAAAACAAGAGACTAATGTTTTAAAATCTAAGTCGATAGCATACTGTTTAGCTAAGCTATTCATTTACAGTATAAAGATGAAAGATCCTTCAGTTCAGTTTTCAAGCATTTTGCATTTATCGCGACCGTTTGCTAACTTCACTTTGCAGTTTTAAATAATATTTAAGACTAACTAGAAGCTAGAGCCACCGAAGTTGTATGCTGAAAATGGTTCATAAGGGGGCTGAAAGCTTACGTTCAGTTCCACTTTTGGTTGAAAGAACCCTGCAATACAATATTCTCATTTATATAGTCGTAGTCAATACCAACGTAAGTAAAGGATTTTCCAATGAGAGATTTTATTTTGAATAGCCCGCTATTTCGGTAGATGCCACTTTTGAAGCTGTGATTTTTTGACATTTGACAAGTCAAAACTGCGCTATTAATAAAAAAAGAACGATACACGCCTCAACAACGCACTGAAATTATTAAAATTTACTATGAAAATGGTGAAAATTTGGCAGAGACGGTTCGTAAAACTCGGACATTTTTGGGTCATCATGAAGCACCTTGTCAGACCGCATTACTTCGTGATGTGAAGAATAAAATCCTTTCACGTCACTCAAGAACAGCCGAGAATATTGCTGTTCTGGCCGAAAGTGTTGAAAAAACCCAGGTTTGTCCATTTCTCGTCGTTCTTTGGAATTCAGCATTCCACAAACGTCATTATACCGTATTTTGCATAAAGATTTGGGTCGTAAGGCTTACAAATTTTCGTTAAAACAAGAACTCAAGCCGGTCGATCATCATCAACGTCGTGTCTTTGCTAATTGGACCCTTGAAATGCATGAAAATGATCGGGAATTCCATCGAAAAATCATCTTGAGTGATGAAGCCCATTTCTACCTCGGTGGCTTCGTCAACACACAAAATTGTCCCATCTGGGGCTCGAAAAACCAAAGAGTTATTGTTGAAAAGCCTCTCTGTGCTCAACCTGTAACTGTTTGGTGCGGTTTATGGTCCGGCGGAGTCATTGGACCTTACTTTTTCGAAAATGAGGCTTGAGCAACAGTTCCGGTGAGTGGATTGCGCTATCGAGAGATAATTAATGATTTTTTATGACCGGAATTGGATGCTATTGATATGGACAACATTAACTTTCCACAAGACGGCACTACGTTCCACAAAAACAACGAAACCATTGATCTTTTACGGGAAAAGTTTCCAGACCGTGTTATCGCCCGAAGAGGTGATCCCAATTGGCCACCGATATCTTGTGATTTAACACCTTGCGACTTCTTCCTTTGGGGCCATGTGAAAGAGAAGTTCTACGCCAACAGCCCAGCGTCGATTCAAGGCCTCAAAGATAGAATTCGTGAGGCTATCGAGGACATAGGGCAGCCACTTTGCGATTTGGTTATGGAAAATTTCATGAAAAGGGTATGGTCCTGTAAGTGTGGTCGTTGTGGTCATTTGGCTGACGTTATTTTCCACTATTAACAGCCTACCTTCATTTTTATAATGAAATAAACATCCGATCGTTTATATTAAAAAATGGCATTATTCTTTTAACATCAATATAAAATTTCTTATTGGAAAACCCTGTATAACAAGCCTTCCCGTAGAAATTTGTATTGTAGTGGTTAGCCTTCTTTTGGGCAGCTGATGTAGCTGTCTGCCTACTTCGCCAGAATGCAAATACTTGTACGGCGTATTATATTCGATGTTCCAGATGAAAAAGCTACAAATCACATTCCTTGCATGCCAAAAATTCACCTTGCACTGTTGACTGTACACATACACGATTTAAAACAATCAAATGAAACACAGGTTCAACTCCTGCCACTGGCAGCTAGCTTGAGGAATTAAATAAATTCCTATTCTTTTAACTTTGAACATGAATAAAAGATGAAAGGGTGTATGAACTGAAATGAAATTCACTTCAGAGGAAGCGCTACGATGTTTTCCGCGGACCACCTGAATTTCTCAGCAGTTAGTGAGTTGAAAGTTGGTGGAAGAGAGAAAATTTTTTTTCATGTGGTGAATTTTAATTCCTAGAAGTGCCGTGCAGGTTCAGGCGTAGAAATCATACTCTGACGTACCGCAGTCTCGCTTGGCAGGCATACGGGGGTATTTTGGGAGCAACTGGCGCCCAGGCCCAACATTCAAAGAACAACCCCGCGACTGGGACCCCCAGTTGGAGTAACCCCAGTGAATGGGGGTATACAATTTTGTGATAAGATCTGTGTTACGCTATGCGTGTGAAACTTGGACCCCCAACCCAAGCATCTGTAAACATACTGAACACCTTCGAGAGGCGGTTCCTGAGGCGAATAATTGGAGTGAAGCTAGATAAGGACCAAGGCGAATTAGATATAACCATGAGGTGTATGAAATCTTTGACCAGCAGGAAGTCTCAATGATTGAAGGACCGCTGAAGCTACAATGGTCTGGCCACGTGAATTGTATGGATGAACAACAGATACTCACGAATTCCTTGTTAGGAGAACTGCAGAGCGGAAACCATTGGAGAAACCGAGGAAATGTTGGTCTGAACCGGTCGACAAAAACAGTTCATCGCTGCTTGGATTTAGAAATTGAAGGACGCGGTGGATGGCCCGAGACAGCTATTTGCAGGAAGTGAAGGCACGAGAAGGGCTGCAGTGCTACGAAGAAGAAGAAGAGGTAAGAAAATCAATAACCGCCCTTGGTTCAAAATTTGGCGTTGTTTGTTTTTCCTTATTTGTTTTAATTTCTCTTTTAGGTAAATATCTCGAGAGAAATTTACCTATTGTGGAGAGTATCTTATATATATATATATATATATATATATATATATATATATATATATATATATATATATATATATATATATATATATATATATATATATATATATATCGGGTTATCCATTTCGTGGTTGGGAAAGTATAACCCTGCCATTTGACATCTTTCAAAAGTAAATGTCATCCAAAGCGTGTTTTTTTAGTTGAAGGTTTGCCATTTAGAAATATGGATCGTTTACCAGTCGAAGAACGCGTTAAAATTATGAAATTTTATTATAAGAATGGTGATTCTGCTGTATTAACATTTAGGGCTTCACGAGCTGATTACGGTCGATATAATCGACCTACACAGCAAACAATTTCGTACACAGTGAGAAAATTTGAAGAGACTGGATCGGTTATTGATATTGCAAGGCCTGTGCATCATCGCAACATTCGTTCTGCTGAAAATATCGCTGTCGTTGCCCAAAGTGTGGAGGAAGACACGAATTTGTCGATTCCTCGACATGCTCAACATTTGGGCTTCTCTTGCGTCATTTGCATCTACATCCGTACAAAATCCAACTCACTCAAGAACTTAAGCCTCAAGACCATACACAACGCAGAATGTATGCGAATTTGGTGATTGAACAACAAGCCATTGATAACGATTTTTCGAACAAAATTTTCTTCAGTGATGAGGCTCATTTTTCGCTCAGTGGTTACGTAAATAAACAGAATTGCTGCGTATGGGGCTCTTAAAATCCTCGGTGATCGCAGAAAGGCCTTTGCATCCGGAAAAAGTGACCGTTTGGTGTGCATTATGGTCTGGTGGTGTTACTGGCCCGTATTTTTTTGAAAACGATCAAGGAAGAGCCATTACAGTCAATTCTGACCACTATGGACGGATGTTAACCGATTATTTTTGGAGAGAAATTGAAGATTATGATCTGGAGAACATGTGGTTCCAACAGGACGGAGCCACAAGCCACACAACACAGGCTAATCGAGCACTTTTGCAAGAGAAATTTCCAGGACGCATAATTTCGAGATTCAGTGATGTCAATTGGCCGCGACCTAACACTTTTGGATTTCTTTTTATGGAGCTATGCCAAAAATCGTGTTTACGTGAACAATCTTCAAAATCTTGAGCAGTTGAAAACCAATATTCGTGAAGTTATGGCCGAGATATTGCCGGAAATGTGCCGAAAAGTCATTCAAAATTACCTCAGAAGGATTGAGGCCTGTTAGAGGTCCCGTGGAAGACATTTGAATGATGTTGTATTTCATGTATAATGGCAAGGTTCAATCTTTATATTGAATAAAAAAATTTTTCTCCAACTGAATACTTTATGTGTTTTCTTTAGCTTTACTTTCCCAAGCTTAAAATGGATAACCCTCTATATATATATATATATATATATATATATATATATATATATATATATATATATATATATATATATATGTATATATATATATATATATATATATATATATATATATATATACAGTATATTTGGGATATAACGAAATTTGTGACCACGTAGAGGTTTCAATTTTGTTCCGATTTTCACTAAATTTTCAGGAAAGGTGTATTGAGTAAATATCTCGGTTGAGTTCGTGAACCAGCTATATCGGCCAGACAAAAACAAAATGGCGGCCATTTTAGACGAAAAATCGTGATTTCTGTGCTGACCAAAGTATAGCTCCAATTTGGATGAAATTTGGTACAAAGATTCTCTGATGTATGTGATGAATCTCACAATAAAAAATCCAAAGTCTGAAAAAAATGACGGCCGCTCAAAAGTTGAAAAACTTACAAAATTTTGTTGATGTAGTTTTGACCAAAGCTTTGAACCAATGTTAATGAAATTTTGTAGTTTGATAGAAACTGTAAGTATCTAAGGAGCTGTTCAAAAAACTGGAGGTCAGGCCGCAAAAAACAAAATGGTGGCCGGTTGAAGCTGAATACTTCAAAGGCTTCTAGAAGTCGCAATTTTAATCAGATGTATATAAAACCTCGTTTTCAGATATGCATTGCTTAGATCTAGAGTTTCTGATATTTTGATGATGCAAATTTCAAAATGGCGGCCGCTTAGTTACGCGTTTTTTCCAACGGATTTTTATGAAACTTGATATTAAAGATCTCTGTACTAAGTTCTTCATTTATGCAAAAAATTATTAAAATCGAATGAAAGATAAAAAAGCCGAAAATTTAAAACCTAATATTTTTAGCTGCCATTTTCACTAAAAATTGAATACTTTTGCCATGTCTAGAGTGAAACTCTGATTTGAACGAGATTTGCCACATTGATTGATGAGGTCCTAGCATACAAAGATTTTAAATAATCCAAAATCAAATGCATGCAGTCAAAATGGCGGCCCCCCAAAGGTCAGAAGGCTAGCACAATTAGCTAGTTTAGTGGCAACTGAATTGATGAATATATTTCATGGATACGTTTTAAATGACTTTACTTGGAAGTATTTATAAACCAGACCATTTTTAGGATATTGGAAAATATTTTTAACAATACCTTAAAAAATTATAAAATCTGTCCGTCCGTTTGTTCGTGTGTCAGAACAAGTTTTCTCGCAAACCACATGAGCTAGAATGAGGAAATTTTCTACGTAGATCATAAGTGGTGTCTCTTGAAATTTGCAGCGCAGTCTCCCCATACAGGGGGGTGACTTAACATTTCTCAACAGATCCCGGTGAAACTTGAAATTACAAATTATTAAGGCAATTTAATTTAATTTAATTATGCAAATTGAATGACAAATGAAAAAGTTGAAAATTTAAAGCTAAATATTTTTAGCAGCCGTTTTCAATAAAATTCAAAATGGTGGCTCCTGATAGTTCAGAAAAGAATTGAAAATGTATATATTAATAGCAACGCAAGTGTTGATTTAACTTTTATGGAAATCTTTTGAAATTAAATGTTTGAGCTATTTAAGCCAAAAAGTTATCACCTTTGTGTGGTAACTACTGTGAAATGTGTAAACAGCAAATGTGAGAAGGGCGAAACCTGTATTTATAGTATATGTTTATATAACAATTTATTATCCGCCGATTTTCAATATGTGATACATACGTGTGCAACTCAATTTAATTAGCAAAATATTTTCGTCTCTATAAAGGGTCTCTAAATACGAACGTCGGCAGATTCTTTTTATGTTAATAAATACCCATGTGGTACTACAAAAATTTCAGTAAGAAGTCTAGTAGTAGGCAAGCGAAATTCTTTTTCGAAACCTTACACTACATACGAGGAATCTACCTGTCCGCGTGGTGCTGCCATCGGGGATTTTTCTTGTAGGTAGGGTAGACTACTTTGAAATCAACGCTTGAATTCATGTAATTGAACCACAGAAGAGGTCGAATGGACGATTCACTTTATTTTTATATGGTTTCCAGTTTAGACATAATTCGTGGTCACGTTTGTGACACCAGTCTAATTGATTGAGATTGCATCGCAAACAGGACAATTTGCTGTGAATCAGCTTCGAATACTATTTAAAATTTGATGTTCATACATAATATAGCATTCTTTTAATACATGGCGGGCTTTCCATCAGCCGTTCCTAGCCTTTTTGAGTTCACGGGGCCCTTACAGGTATCGTACGAGTAATAAAAGAAAACTTAAACCAGTTTTTCTTCGTTAAATAATCTTCAATCCTGAAATGTTCAAGATATATCAACCTTATAAGGAGCTATCTGTGTATAATGCTTACAGTTTTATTGAAAAAATGTCAAATTGGTAAATCATTCTACCATCAACAAAATTGGCCGAATTTTAACTTCTGACGTATTTTTTTGTTCTACTCATAAAAGCCTACTTCCGCGATTGGTTTCAGATTTTTAGGATCAAGGTGTCCAATTGTCAGGGAGTGTGCAAAAATTTCGTACAATTCCTTCTCTCCTGCCACCCTCGACACTTTAAGGTAATTTTAAGACCTCTTTTGAAAATATCTCATTGAGGTCTTTCATATGACATCCCACTGGACTACTTTTGAAGAAAAAAAAATGTTAAGGGTTATCTTCCTTTATGGAGAGGCTCCTCTTAAAGCTCGAAGAAGTTTTTTTATTCCTAAAACGTTCAAGAAGTCATCACTTCACATCTTTCCACAAAGATGAATTGCTGTAGCTTCTATAGAATCGGAGAAAACTGCTGTGACAGACGGACGGGCGAACACATGTCGTGATTTCAATATTGCCTGGTTTTCAAGAACAAAGCAAAAAAAATTTTTTAAATTACCCGAATTCGGGCCTGTGTTAATGAAGTGATCCTGTTTTAGAATTGAAGCATACTTCATCCTTCCATAAATTTTTTCATATTACGGACTATTTGCTAGACTAAAATTGCACCCATAAATTTACAGGATAATATTAAAGCAGAGTAAAATAAACTTGATTTCCGCTTTTTGCTGGCAGGCCCGTGATAAAGATATATTAATTCTGTCTAGACAGGAAAATTGAAAGATCTTTCATCTTAATAGTTGCCCTAAAATCAATAAACAATATTTTTTAACCGACTTCCAAAAGAAAGAAGGTTAT